>VXBD01006592.1:459254-477551 GCA_013399975.1 Indicator maculatus
TGCATCCGAATCAATATATATAAAGTAATTAATCAAATATTAATAATAATAAACAATAATTTCATAACTCATATTTTAATAATTCATAACTGATAGTCACCATCCTCGATCCCTATTCACCCTCTCCACGACAATGCCCCCGATGATAAGGAGAGAAAATAGCACAAAAAGCCCTGAACTGCGATAAGGAGTTTAATGAGATGATACAATGTAAAATGTCTATTTTGCAGAAAATCACAGCAAAAGCAGAAGTAGCAGCAGAAGTCAGTGATAAAATGAACCCCCACGCACTCTCCCAAGCCCACAGAGAGCCCAGAGGAAAAGACCAACACCCCAAAACTGGAAACTGGAAGCAGCAACTGGAAACAGGAAGCCTCTCATGTTAGAATTCGAATTACAAGCCCCATGGTACTTTACTCCAGCCAGCACTTTCATTTTAAAGCTGGTATGGTATGATGTCAGCATGGTATTGAACACTCAGCAGCAGATTCAATTGGCTAAACCTGTGACAATGGCCACTTGAATCATTTACAAGCACATATAGAGATTTACCCAATTATTGATGCAATGTAGCTATCTGCTCTGGTATGGTTCTCTCCATGGGCTGCTTGGAAATTATCTTCTCCAGCAGCTGCAGCACCTCCTACACTTCCTTATTCTCTGACTTTGGTGTTCTCAGGGCTGTTTCTCACTTTTATTCTTACTTGTTACTGTATATGAAGTATTTTTCCCTTTCTTAAATTTTTGCCTAGAGTTACCGCAAGCTATAACGATGGGCTTCGTTGTGGAGGGTCTTTATTTGAGCTAACTAAAACTATGTCCAGCATGTGGCAGCCACTATCCTCTACTCACAGAAGCCATTCCTGAAGCTCCCTGCTGCCAAAAACCTGCCACTACCTCCAGTATAAACTACAAAGATATCCAATGAAAGTTACGAGTACAAACAAAAATACCAAAATCTCATTGTATTTCACAGAATCACAGAATGATAAGTGTTGGAAAGGACCTCTGAAGATCACTGAGTCCAGCCCTGATACATGCCCAGTTGGGACTTGAAATTCTCCAGAGATGGAGATTACACTTCCTCTCTGACCAGCATATTCCACTGTTCTGCCATCCTCAAAGTAAAGAAGTTCCCTCTCATGTTTATATGGAACTTCCTATGTTCAAGTTTATGCCCGTTGTTGCTTGTCCTGTCACTGGGAAACACTGAGAAGAATCTGGCCCCATCTTTCTGTCACCCAATCCTTAGATTTTTGTAAGCATTAATAAGATCCCCTCTCAGCTTCCTCTTCTTTGGATTATTAGAATGAAACAAGCAGGAATGAAAGATCACAAAATGATCAAATATTTTTCATTTAGAAATCTTAGAATCACTGAGTCAAGGTAAGCACAGAGATGGTGATTAAGGAGGAATGGACATACCAAGAACTGCAGACATGAGAGGAAGTGGAAGTTCTAAGTAAGAGTTCTAAGTAATTTTGGCGTAAAGGATTATGTTTCTGTTGTGTATTTTATTCAATGTTAATCACTATCTTGCTTGATAAGGAATCTTTTTAAGTCAGCCAACATGGTTATTTGTGATTACTGGGAAGCTAATCATGGAAAGCAAAAGTTACCATATATAAAAATTACATATCTATATCTATATATAGGCACATGTGAACACTTATACACATGAATATCTGGTGCAGCTGGAGTCCAAGTCAGCCTGATTATGCATGTAGCTTTTTTCATCCTTCCAACTAAATTTCCTCTTTCCTAGGATGTTAGCAAAAGTCTATATACATCTTCCTAAACCTTCAGGGTGAGATTTTGTTTGCCTAGGAATTAAGTACTTACTTAAAATAGATGCCTATAATTTTCCCTGGTTTCTTTAAGCACAATATTGGGGGCGGGGAAAAATTCTCACAAACATTAGAAAATTGTCAGTTTATCTGAACAAAAATATCTCTTACAGGTACGAGGTCAGTGGTTCCAATGCTGTGCAAAACATATCAAGCAAATTGCAAGAAAGACTGCTTTACTAGTTATTACCTTCCAAAATTCCTCCCCTCCCCCCGTGCGCATTATATGGACAGTGGACTAACTTTAACATCTGAAACTAGTAAGGAGAAACCTTATGATCATACTTCTCAGCTGGTGAAGATGGTGAGCCACGTGTATGGGAGCTCTCTATTTAGTTGCCTAAGCAAATAAAGCCTGGTTCTCTCACTTCTGGGACAAGTTTTACAACCAACAAGAAAATGTAGCATCATATCTTCCTCATGAATTTCCCATTTTATGAATTGTAGCAATTGTGTTCATTTAGATCTCTGTTAAGTTTATTAAACAAACCTTGTGAACATACCATTCTATCTTAAAGGACAAATAGCCTGAAGCAGAATACAACTGCCTGGCTTGCTCAGTCAAAGCAGCACGTCAGGTGAAATTATGTTCCCCGAAGTTTTATTCTTTGTTACTGTGGCAGAGAAGCAACAAAGGAAGATAATTTTTGTGATGAGAAGAAACTGGTGTAGGCTAAAATATGATTATACAACTCAAAGCAGGAATCATGTATGCAGCTACTCCCTGTGAATGTGACCGGAATATTTAAATTTAACCTTCATGAAGCCTAGGTAGAATAAAGTATAGCATCTAAAGTACTAAAACAGTTATCTAAACAATCATCTTCAACCAAATATTTTATGAATATGGTCTACTCGTACATTTTTTGCCATAGTGTAGTTTTCCTAATATGTGTATATGCATATTCTTTCCACTTCCACTTCCACATATAAACTTTAAAATGAATTGTACACAGCAGTGTGGAAGATCTTAGGTATTGCTTGTCTGTAAATAATGCAACTGTAATGAAATGTTTTCCATCTTGGTCCCTCCAGTTTTAAATAAATCACTAAGAAAGCAAATATAGTAAAAATGTCATTAAATTCCATTAAGATGTCCACTTGCAATCCTTTTCTTCCTCTTGACTTCCCATCAGAACCACAGCTCACTGATTCACAATTTAATGGTCTAGTGTCCCTGTGCATTTTAATTCACAGTTGTCAGCCTGATAACAGCCAGCTCTGAAAGCCTTAAAGGCCTAAACTTCCATGAATCATGGATCTTAATATTTCCATCCATGATCTAATATTTTCTTATTTCTCTCAGCTAGTGTTTCATCAGATTTTTTTCAGTCTCTGACGGTAATTGTCTGGGATGCACTGTGTACAATTTCTTTAGTTAAATTTACTTATTTCCTTTTCTAAAGTGTTGTGTCAGGTCTTGCTTTTTAGATCCAAAGGGATAGATTAAACAAGCAAGAAAAAAAATGACAAAAAAACCCCCTTGAGCTGCACTTCAAGCTATACTCTGAGTTTTATTTGTAAAGCTCAAAATCATTCCATATCTGCCATATACAAATGCATAGATATTAACCTCTGGCAAGTCATGACTGTAGATAAATAATTTCACTGTTTCACACACAGAATGCTGAAGTTTTCTTTTTGTCCTTACCTGGGGACACAGGATTTTTAAAAACACTATGTGAATAACTGTTTCAAGAATAACAAAACAGAAAGTTTCCTGCTTAGTTTCCCTTAGTAAGTGATCCATTCAATGTTCAAAGTGTATTTTTATTTAAAATTAGTAAGTATCCCACAAGTATTCTGTAAATCACTTGTAATACAAAGGCAGATGAAATGCTCAGCCAGCTTAACAATGACAATGCTTAATTCTTGCTTTATATTTTGCCTCCCTCAGTTTTATAAATTATAGGTAATGCATCTTTGAGAACAGGATGGAAAGAAGAAAGCAGCAATGAAAGATGCACAGATCTCTTCAGAATGGAAGGGATCACTATTTAGATTTATATAAAGGATAAATTATGCAAGATTTACCTCATGTGTTGGTTTTTTTTTTTTTTAAATAAAAGTTACAAATGCCATGCACTTATTGGATCTGTGGTTTAAGACTAGTAGCAAGACCACTCACCCATCTTGCTAATTTTTTAATTAGTTCTCTTTATATCAGTGCTTATGGAATTAAGAGTCTAACTTGAAGAATTTTTTTTTGTTTGTATGTTTGGCTTTGTTTGTTTGTTTTTGCTGAGCGTCCTTACATTAATCTAGAAGCGAATCACAGAATCCTAGAATTACGATTTTAAAGAGTCATTGTATGGAAGGATCTGGGATAAGCAGTGATAAATTAACGATCATAAATTTATGGGAACATGGACATGTTGGAAGTGACTGCTCATTTGTGTCGTCTACTCAAAGCAGGAGCAACTGTGACCCTTTCTGAGGGCTTTGTGCAGCCAAGCCTTTGAAATCTACCCATCACAATGCCACATAATTATTTTACAGAAGCATCACTAGGGAAGGTTTTTATGAAGAAGTTTTAGCTGTAATTCAATATATGACCATCCTTAACAAACTCAAAGGCAAAACCAAAATAAACCAAATGAAAAACAAGAACCCTTAACAAACCCCCCCAAACAAAAAAAGTGAAATCAAAATCAAACCCAAAATTAAACCAAACCCAAACTAAAACTCAAATCAAAACCAAAACCATATACAAAACTAAAGTAAGCATCCTCACCTATGTCCTCACACATTTAAAAAACCCCATGACATTCAGGAATACTACAAGTCTGTGCATAGCTGTTTCCTTCAGAATCCAGGAGGATGCTCAAGGAATAAAAAATATACTTCAATGTTACTGAAAAAGTCTTAGTTACTAATTACATCCAGATTTACCATGTTGAGAATGAAATACAAGATATTAGGGCTCATTAATAGAGATTTTAATAAAGTCATCTGATTGATTCAGAAGTGGTGAAAGTGGAAAAATTTCTTGGGGACTCTTGAAAGTGCTTATGGTTGCCTTCTTAACACTTACTGATGTTAGCAGCTGAAGAACACTCACGTATTTCCACGTAAGTAATCAGTTAGATGAGAGGAAGAGCAAATAGTCTTAATATATTTTTAGATTTACATGCAAATGACTGTCATTTTCTAAGCGTTTCATTTCCTATTCTGCCTGATCTATTGCTTTGTGCTGTGAATATGTAATGTCACTTTCACATATTTGGAAAAATGATTGTTCTGACAGTCAAAGGCCATTTTTATGGAATGCAGTGCAAAAATTGGTGGGGCTGCAGGTTGGGGGATTTTAAAATGCAATAATATTTTACTAAAACTGTTTTAGTTTTTAGGAAACTGAGTAATTTTCATTGAAGTTAATTTTGACAGGAAAAAAAAAACTCTGTATAATTATGTTTGTATAAAGTATAGATTTTTTCTAATCAGTGCATCATGTCATTAGATTTAATGTGAGACTCACTAAACTTCAGTACATCATTCTGTAGCAATAGAATCATTAGTGACAAATACGCACTCATATATGTACACTGTTCTTTATTAGTCATGGTTTTAATTATTGAACGCTTTTTAAAAATTATTTTTTATGAATGTGGGTTTTGACTGTGTAAAGTACTTCTTAGACTGGGTAGACCTTTTTGAATTGACATTGTATCATAGTCACTACCTTATTTGTGAGTTTTTTATAAAACAACATTATTGCTTCTACAACACTGGAAAATCAAAAGAGAGTAACTATAGAACCACAAGGATGATTAGAGGACTTGAGCATCTCTCCTGTGAAGAGAGACTGTGATCCCTGGGGCTATTTAGTCTTGAGAGGAGAAAATTGAGAGGGGATCTGATCAATGTCTATAAATATCTGAGGGGTAGGTGTCAAGTGGAGGGGGCCAGGCTCTTTTCGGTGGTTCACAGTGACAAGATAAGGAACAATGATTTCAAACTTGAACATAGAAGATTTCACCTCAACATGAGGAGAAACTTCTTTACAGTGAGGGTGATGGAGCACTGGAACAGGCTGCCCAGGGGGTTTTGGAGTTTCCTTCTCTGGAGAGTGTCAAAACCCACCTGGATGTGTTCCTGTGCAGACTACCCTAAGTGATCCTGCTCTGGCAGGGGGTTGGACCTGATGATCTCTTGAGGTCCCTTCCAACCTCTGATATAATGTGATACTGTGTGAATATACAAATAAGAACATACACTTATATATTGTGAATATTAATTATCCATCGAACAGCACTATTTCTAAATAAAGATAATACAGTAACATTTTAGTGATTCTCCTTCTAACAGGCTCTTAGCTAACTAGCCATGAAAATCAAAGTGGATTGTTATCATTATCATCACCTTCATTCACCAGACTGAACCTATAATTTAGACTATATAAGGGATAAGCAAATCTTTCTACAACTAAGAATTATAACAAAAGGAATGTAATCCATGTTTTGGGGCTGAAAAAGCCTGTCATAATGTACTGAAGATTTCTGAAGACAAAATCATAGCTCAATGTCCAGAAGTCATAGTAAAGCAAAAAGGAAGGAAGCATGGTTTAATAAAGGTAGCACTGTATTGTCTTCTATTCAGATTGATGAAGTAATCAACTACATTTTAAAAAATAAACATCCTAAGATATATGTTATGTAGCTATAGGGGAGTCTCGAGGGGTTTTTCATATTGTTTTGTTTTAGGGTTAGGGTTTGTTTTGTTTGGGTTTTTTTTTGGTGGGTTTTGTTGGTTGGTTGGTTTGAGTTTTTTTAGATTGTGATTCTGAAGTACTGAAAACTAATAATAGGTTTAAGGCAATTTATTGAGAAACCACTAAGAGAAATAAAAGTTAATCCTCCCTAAATACTCCCTAACTCAGAAACAAGAGGTGGTTTCTAAGGCAATTTACAGAGCTGAAGTGAAGCTCAGGTCTGATATTAAGTTGTGTGATAATCCAGCAGTGTCCCACCAAGATGCTCTTGTTTGCTCAATACAGAACCATGACGAGCATTTTGGAAGTATTTGTGAACATCTACTGTGCAACAATAGCACCAGTGGGTGCTACAGCAAGGTTTATTACAAACTTCCCCAAAATTGCCATCTAATAACAACAAAGAAACTTTTGGGTTTACTTTCTTTCTGGTGTGTTATTTGGATGAACATCTTAGGAAACAGAAGGTCACTAGGCCTATGTCTTTGTGGAAGATTTAACTTTGCATTTTAAAGTGAGGATAGGATAAAGTGGATTTTTCCACTTCTTCCTGGTGTGATTCAAGAATCACATATTTCCCTCAAGGTCTGGAAATCTTTGCTTATTGTAATAGTTCCTTTTCATTTAATGGATATTTTACTTTTGAGTCATCTAAAATTCAGATAACTTGACTCTGTTTAAAAGAAATCGATTCTGAACACAGTATTCTTTCTCTTGTGTACCTGTAGGATTTTAAGGAAATAATTTTGTTGGCTTGCAACTCCTTTTAAATGTTAAAATACTTTCAGATGTCACTTCATTGAAAGACAAAACCCTGACATGGAATGAGTCTACGGTTAGAAATAAATGGGTTAGCTGTTCTGAATGAAAGCCTGATAGCCACAAAGCAGCAGGAAATTTCAGTGAATCTGCAGTTTCATCATCTTTTGTTTCCAATTTTAATGAAGATTGTTGTTCATGTTCGTTATATGACAAAATTTGAAGGAAAAATCATTATATCCTTTCCCATATTGTTTGAACTCTGTGGATTGAAATAAGTAAAAATAGTTTTTGCACATATAATATCGTGACAAATTAACAGATAAAACATAAAAACTTTGAAGGCATTGGAGATGAATGTTACTTATTTTCCTGGGTTTGGCTAGCATAGGTTATATTTATGCCTTTTTGGTTGGTTGGGTGGTTGGTTGGTTTGGTTTGGTTTGTTCATTTTTCTGTGTTTGTGGTTATTTCTTCTCTTTTTTTTTGGTGTCTGGTTGATTGGTTGTGTTTTTTGGTGTTGTTTGGGGTTTGTTTTATTTTGTTTTGGTTGGTTCAATTTTTTGTGTGTTTTTTTGTGATTGTTTTTCTTTGTGTTTTTTTTTTTTGTTGTTGGTTAGTTGTGGGGTTTTTGGTGGTGTTTGGGGTTTGGTTTGGTTTGGTTTGGTTTGATTTGGTTTGATTTGGTTGGTTGGTTGAGGGGCTTTATTCCCTTCACAGGAAGCTGTATGCAGTATTTCAATGGTATTATTGCTCTCCTTGATTGTTATCTCTGTGCTATTCTGCCTTTTTCTGTTGTTTAAAAGTACTTTTCATGGGGGGGGGGGGGGTGCATACATACATGAACACATATGCTAATGTGTATCTAAGCATACATAAAGCGTTTTTCAATGCCAGAAAATGTTAGCAGCCAGTAAGATCTTGCAAGACATTAAACTGGAGATTATGGTGTTTTTTATGTTAATAACATCCTCAGAAAGCCCCCACATGCCTTGGGAACCCCTTCAAAAAGAGTGTGGAAAGAAAGTGACCTAAATATTTCCTTTGTCTCCAACACTATTAAAGTATTTTATGAAAAGACAGTTAATTGTAAGAGGTGCAGGCAGAGCAATAAACAGGTACCGGATGACAGGAATACCCTTATTGAGGAAATGTCCTCAAGGAATGAGTTACACCGTAAAGTTCTATGTTGCTTATTTCTCTTTTTTATCCCATTATATCCTGGATTCATTCCTGTGGATAGTTCAATAACAGATTTAATGGAGCCATTCTAGAGAGTTTGATAGCCCATTGTTTAAAGCACCTTTCTGGGAGATATGAACTATGGATTTAAATCTCTTTAAGCTGTAGGGAGCAAGGACAAGAACACTAACAATCAAGTATTTTCCATAAAGCACTGCTGTTACTTTGAATTGAACTCAATTGCCTCGTAAGTATAGAGCAGAGGCTAAAGTGAGGTGGATCGGGGTTTCCATGGAACAAACCAGACTTTAACAGCTACATAACAAACAAGAATTTAACAGCTGCCTTGCCACTGAAAGCCCCTAAATTAATTTCTACTTGGTCTGATTTCTTCAGCAATCAGCTGTACTTTAGACTACCCAGAGTTAAAATTTCTAAATCTAAATGCACATCCAGCACACAGATTTTGTGCAGCATTAAAGGCCTGAGACTTGTTTGTTTCCTTATAAGGACCTACCTGTCTTTCACACACCACTTCTGCCTTTTGCAGTAACTATATAAAGATGCACTTCCAGCAGCTATCTGCCAACACGATTCATTTCTGCAATCCTCATACAGACAAAATTCCAAATAAAGCTCAAAGGATGTTCAGCTAAGTGAAAAATGTTTCATTGTTACTTTTTAATTACAAATGTGTTACTGTAATTGTCTCCTAGTGCTTAAATTTCTGCGTTAATTCCTATAGAAAAGGGGATATGTCAGAATAAGTGTAACTGTTTGCACGAGAAGCCAGGATTTTAGTTTGCTTCAGCTGTCCATGTATTTTAATAAATATAAGGTGCTTTGCTTTTTTTTCCATTTTTAAATATTCAGTTTAGATTTTCAGCTGATCAGAGAATGTAAACTATTGTATTAATTAAAGCCTGCTTTAATTATAGTCTATAAATAAATCAATGTAATATAGTTACATATCAATACATATATATGGCATTAGTCTATAGTTGTCTTAATTTGCTTTGTATTTTCTTACTGAATGAAACAGGTATTTTCATATTTCTTAACTGTACTAAGAATATGAGGTTGTTTGACTTTTCAGAATGAAAGAGGTTTTCATTTACAATCTAGCTAATGGATTTGTCTTAATGGTTCATTTTCTCAATTGCTTTTGAGAAATTCCAGAGAAGGGCAACAGAGCTGGTGAGGGCTCTAGAGCACAAGTCCTGTAAGGAGCCTATGAGGCTGAGGAAGCTGGGATTGTTTATCCTAAAGAAGAGGAGGCTCAGTAGAGACCTTATTGCCATTTACAACCGCCTGAAGAGAGGCTGTAGCCAGGTGTGGGTCAGTCTTTTCTCCCAGGCAACCAGTGACAGAATGAGAAGACACAGTCCCAAGCTGCACCAGGGGAGGTTTAGGCTGGATATTAGGAAGAAATTCTTCACAGAAAGAGTAATTTGCCATTGGAATGGGCTGCCCAGGGAGGTGGTAGAGTCACTGTCCCTGGAAGTGTTTAGAATAAGACTGGATGAGGCACTTAGTGCCATGGTTTAGTTGATTAGATGGTGTTGGGTGATAGGTTGGACTAGATGATCTTGAAGGTCTTTTCCAACCTGGTTAATTCTGTGATTCTGTAATTTTACTGAGGCATACTTCAAATGAATATCTCTGCATGCTTGAGGATATGTAATGTATGCAAATACATGAACTAAATATATTTTTTGTTTTCAATATGCAAAATATAGTTTAGTATTTTTCTTTCAAATAAGCATGTATTTTATCTTATAGTACTACATATGGTTAAATGAAGGTGTTAATCTTTAAAATAATGTTAATTGTGTCTGCAGCCCTTATTTATGCCAATTAGTACCACTTTCTCAAGAAGTTGTTGCAATCAAAAGAAAACAACAACGCTATTTGTGCAATAACAAGCCACTTCATGAAAATAAAACTGTCACAAACTGGATCTAAATAGACCTATGATTTTGTGAGTTGTTTTGACATTCTGTATTGTTATGAAAAGCAATGTATTACAACAATAAAAGTATCAGAGTGTATCAGAGTATATCAGAGGTTGGAAGGGACCTCAAGAGATTATTCTTTCCTGCCTTACTCTTTGTTAGTATACTTTGTTGCTGGGCACAGAGCAGCTGAATATAGACCAGCTGTCCTGGGGCCCTCTTCCATCAGGACTTTGTCCTCCAATACTTTGGCCAGCAGATCCCTGAAACAATCAAAATCTAAATGCCTAAAGTCCAGGGTTGTAAGCTTGGAATACATTCTCCTAGATGCTCTGAGGATCTTAATTTCTATTGTTTTGTGGTCACTGCAGCCAAGGCTGGCCCAGAGCCTCATATTAGTCACCAGCCCTTCACTATTGGTGAGAACAAGGTTCAGCATAGCACCTTTTACCATTGGTTCCTCCACAATCTGGGGGAGGAGAAAGTTATCTATGCATTCCAGAAACATCGTGGATAGCTGGTGCTTTGTTGTGCTGTCCCTCCAGCAGATATCAGAGCAGTTGAAATCCCCTATGAGTACCAGGACCTGCGAACATGGAGCCACTTCTATCTGCTTATATAGGGCCTCATTTGCTTGGTTCTGCTGGTCAGGTGGTGTGTAGCAGACCCCCACAGTAACATCACCTTCACCTGTTTTCCTTTAATTTTAACCCATGTGCACTCAACCATGTCATCATCTTTCCCCAGGTGGAGCTCCACTGATTCCAGCTGGTCACTGATGTAGAGGGCAACACGTCCTCCCCTGCCTGTCCTTCCTAAAGAGCTTGTACCTATCTATCCCTGCATTCCAGTCATGGGAATCATCCCACTAAGTTTCAGTAATAGCCATTACGTCATGGCTTTCCAGCAACACAGTGGCCCTTAAATCATCCTGCTTATTGACTAATCTGCATGGCAACTGTCATATTAATTAAAAATAATTTCAATTTTTATTTAAAAGTCTCGCATACCTTCCCCAATATATTATAAGGAGAATACTAAATAAGAGGTGCTTTGATTAGAATAGAAAACTAAAAGAAAGAATGATTGCGAAGGCGACAGAGGCATTCTCCTAGGATAGGAGAAGTAGCAGGTAACAGAAAAAGCAGTTGGAGCAGAAGGGAAATGAATGGAACACTGACAGGTGTATTCATGGATATGAAAATGAGGAAATATTCACTAGACTATTACTCAATGGATTTAAAGCATCATAATATGCAAAGCCTGCTGTTTATTCCTGTTACAATGCTTATTCGTTTTAATCATCAATTGGTGTTAGTGATGAAACAGCTGTTTGCATACTTTTCCTTCAACAAAGCACAGAGCCTGCATTATTCATGCTTATTCTTCTGTACAATGAAATTTCTAATATTCAGTCCTCATGTTGCTGAATCTATCAATTAATTAGTCAAGTTATCATTAAATGGGTATTTCTGGCCAAGGCTAATTGTAGTTGCCATGCATGGCAGCGGAAGAGGTAGCACTTTTGGAATTCTTGGTACATTGCTCAGTTTGGATCAAGACCATATCAGAAACTGCAAGCATCTGAATTAGGAAACACTTGTGAATTCCAAGTGTTGAAATGTGATAATGTTTGTCAGCAGACTTCACCTAATTCAAAAGCATAGATTAACTGAAGCTGCTGGTATTGAATTCAGTAAATCAGAAAAATAAAATTGTAATTGTGTTAAAGTAAAAAACTGTCTGAAAAATTACATCTTTTCTGATAAGATACACAATATTTCAAAGAATGTGAAGTAAAAAGTTCCTCATTTAAGACATATTTGAAACACTCTGAAGTTAGAAAATAAATAATCTGCAGCATAAAAAATATATATTAAAAATACAAAATATTAAATCGACAATACATTTTCACAGAATCACAGAAGGGTTTCAGTTGGAAAGGACCTTAAAGATCATCTAGTTCCAACCTCCCTGTCATGGGCCAGAGGGAGATCTTCCACTAGACCAGGTTGCTCAAGGCCTCATCCACCTTGGCCTTCAACACGTCCAGTGTTTGTATTGTCTACATTTCTTGTTACATTTCTTTTACTTTATTGTGCATATTTTTCTCCTTTTGATAAAGAAATGTTTTTCAGGAAAAAGCCAGTATTCAGTTAAATACACATTTAATCTTTCCATCTCTTATTCCAATAGTATAAATGATAGTTTCATTTAATCTAGCAATGCACACCTGAAGGAGAATTCAAAGTATTTCGTAATTATTTTACAACTATGGATACACTGAAAAACAATAATTTACCATCATTATTAAATTGGCTTTAGGGGCAATACTTCATTAATACCCAAAGCAAATGGAAGATACTTTTCTCTTTGGAATATTTAGAGAACAAAGATTAAAACAAAACCTGAGAAATGTTTAGTCTAATTTCCGATCACCTTACATCTAACAGAGGTTAAAGGAATAACAAAATGGAATACCTGCCTTTATATATTTCAATGTTTCCCAGGAGAAACTACTTTTCAGTCAGCTATACTGGCACTTTTAGTTGTCTTTTAGAACCTGCAGGAAAAAATGCAAGATTTGTCATAAGGGAACTAACGCCTAAGGAACTACTTTTAGAAGTGGAAGATTTGTGTTCTTGTCTTTTATCTGATTTTGGTTTATGCATTTTATATCAAAGACCAGTACACCTTTTCGCAGGGGCTGTTAAATTTTTCTTTATTATTATCTTTCTTGAAGGTAACTAATTTTTACAATCCCTTCAGCAAAGTATTGCCCAACTTTAAAGCTGTCATCATACAAGGAGTCCTTGCCGAGCCCAGCAGCATATAGTTAGGTGTTTATAGAAATTTAATTTTGTCAAAGGTTAAACTGCACTTGTGTCAGGGTTGATGTGTTTAAAATTTTCACATTATCTTCAATAGAAGAATTGTTTACTGCTTCAGAACAAAGACTGAACAATGACTGAGCTCAAGACTTTTTTCTTTAGAAGTGACTATAACAGCAAGTAAACACATTATTCATGGGAACTTGCTGGGCTTTTTCACCTCTCTTTAGCTCTGGGAATTTCCTGGAACTGACATATGAGGTTTATTCAATTACACTTAACTGATCTTTCTTACAAATACTTTTATAGCTTCCCCTCTTGAACTGGTGCAAAACTTTGCATTTGTAATATTCTTTTGCAGCTTGGATGTCAAGACATTCTTTGACCTGCTTGCGAAGAGATAGATCCTTTTGTTTATCTGAATTTTCCTCCTGTTTAAATTCATGGTCCTTATTTCTGGTAGTGGAAGGGACAAAAAAAAGTTGATCACTATCTATTCTGTTTGTGTCACTCACAATTTGATAGAATTCTACAATATCTGCTTTAAGCCATCTCTTTTGCAAACTGCTCAGTCATTCATCATATAGAAACTATCTTATAACTTTAAGATAGGATAACACCACCAAAAAACCCCAACAAAAACCAAACCCCAAACCCAATTATACCACGTGGTCATGGATTTATCAGGAGCCTACCCATTTTTCTCTCATTTTCATAGACTAGTTATAATTCCTAAATACTGTTCCTGTGTCAAAGTGATCAGATCATGCCATCATTTCATATGTGACATCAGGATTGTTTTTTCAGCAGGTGCATAATTTTTATTTACTCTGAATTTCTGTGGAAATTTTTCTTTCTTCTTTCTCAGTCCTTTAATATCCTTCTACAAGTCTTGCACAAGTGTGCTGTCATTGTTATTTTGAATAGTCAGTGTCATCAGGAGTATTTCTCATCTTTCTGTTTCTTTTTCTACATCACTTGTCAGTACTTTAAAGAACACAACTCACCATACAGACCCCACAAAATTCTGTCAGGGATCATTCTCCCTTGAAAAAACAAAACCAATGTAATTTACTCCTGCAATGTCACCTGTCTTATAACTATTTATCTATGCAATTACTTGTTTGTTTGTACTGTTCTGTCTTTACATTCTTAAAGGTTCTATGTGAGAAGCTTGTTAAGAGCCTTTGTAAATACAAGTATGTCTTATCCCCAGTTTATCCTTACATGAGTTTGTTTCTCTTTCCGGCTAAAAACAGTTATGTGCCTGAGTCCTTTCATAGGTCAATCCCTTTGTGCATCTGGACTCAAAAGATTTTCCATTGCTTTAAATAGCAGTGGTCTTTTAGAATGCCCTCTAATACAGAGATACTCACTGCACTAAAGATCTGTATAAATGTCAATTTTTTTTTGCCAATATTTAGTCAGAGAACTGAGTTAAACTTGATTTTTCTCAATAGAATCTAATCTTCATAAATGACAGTTAAATAGAAAACCTATCTAAACACTTCCCTTAAAAAAAGTCTATTTACTGTCAGATTAGGAATTGCAGGGACTCAGATTGAGGTTTCCAAGTGGGAGCTAATGAAATATTTTTCTTTTTATGTTAAATTAGGTGTCAGTAAAATATTAGTTGTATAATACATTGTATAACACATTTGAAAACTGCAGCACCATTTCTGAGAAGACTTCAAGCAACACTCTAATCTTTTTTTGACTGATGCCAAAGGAGAGTGCATGCCAATCATAAAACACAACCAGCAGGAACGCTCATCATGGCTGTCAGGTTTTCAAGATTAACAGGATTCCCGTTCTGGTTGATGAGATTGAAGAAGTTATGGTAAAAAGATTTGTGATCTTCTTCTGTACAAGACCAGCAACAAATTGCTACTATTCTTTGTAGTATGACAACCAAATAGATAAGGTTTTAGTACAAGTACACAGTAGAGAAATTCTTCATATCAAGTACTAGATTTGTGAGTTACTTAACAGTACATACAGCCTAGATAGTGACTTATCCCATGTGTCTATGCTTCCTTTTTATATGCTTCCCTGAAGCATATAAAAATTATTGTCAGACATTATATTTTTTATAACTTCAAATTTGTTAAAATTGGTTTTCAGTTCCAGGAAAAATCAGGTAACAGATCTTAACCCTGAGGAAAAGGTGGGGGCAAATGATCAAAAAGGCTACAATCCCAGGAACAGCAAAGTCACCCCACAGATATGATGAAAATGCATTATAACTTCCACTATGAGGAATTCTATGAATCTTTAATTTCCTGTGTTATCTCAGGGCTAGTTCTGCAAAAGCTTTATTATGAGAAAAGTCCTGGAGTTCAATGAGATTATTCAGAAGGGTAAGGCAAAAGACAAATCTAGTACAGCTTATAAGATCAAGGTACAAATGTTGAATAGATTCAGATTTCAAGTCCTTTTGATCATGCACATACCTTTTTTTTCCTTCTTTTTTCTTTTTCTAAAAAAAGTTCAACTTGAAAAACAACTGTGACAAAGTATTTCCATTAATTCAAATATTTCCCTAAGAAAGAAAGAAAGAAAGAAAAAAAAGACAAAAAAGACAAGAAAAACAACATTTAACAAGGAACATAAATACAATCACTGATTTCTGAAGGAGTTACAGTGATGATTAATATAGTATTTAATTTCAAACAAGAAATGTTAAGAAACAAATTATGCAACTTGCTATATGTTTTGACATTTAAAGAGATCATTGAGGAAAACATTTTTTTTAGTTAATTACCTAATCAAAGCAGCTGTAAAAAAAATTGTCAAGATTAATTTATTTATCTAAGCACTTTTAAAAATGACTGTACTAGCTCATTGGGCCTTATTTTTCAGTTACAGGAAAGCTTTAATTCAGATTTCTGCTTTTTATGATGATTCGGCCATGAAAATATGAATGTCTGAAAATTGTATTATGATAGGTTTTAAGAACAAAATGTTCCAAATATTATTAACTGTTATTTTTAATAGTTTTTGCTACATTGGATTTGAAAATATTTAACAAGTTTAATTATCCATTTTCTACAAACTTTAAACTTAATGAAATAATTTTCTTGGTATTAAGAAGCAACATTCTAATTGCAAGGAAGAGTACACATGGATTATTTTATTAATATAGCTGTACATTTCACAGTTTAACTTAGGGTACCCTGCAGTACATACTGGTGTGTCATGTAATAAAGGCAAAATCATTATCAAAATGCTAATCTAAATAATTCTAATGATGTTTCTGCTAGGAACTAGATTTATTAGCCTCTTATGAATACAGACTCATAACTTGCCAGTCCTAAAAATACGAAGTGTGTTTTTCTTGCCCTACTAAGTATTTGTTGTCTTATGCAGACTCTAATATTTCCATTTATAACAAAGTTTATTGTAGATTAGAGAGAAGGGGGATTAGTGTACTCTACAGTGAAGTCTAGAAAAAAATCCAGTGTTTCAGAACTGAGTAGGTCAACTTATATGAACTGCAAAGGAGTCAGGATTTCAGGTTAGTTTGAATCTATTCAACAAGCAAGCCTGCAAGAAAAATGAACAGGAAACATACAAATCTGAATAGCACTATTTTTTTTTTTAATTCAGAAAAAAAGCCCCAAACATTTTCTTGTGTTAAAAATAATTTTATTTGGTTATGAGCCAAGTTAGTTTTATATTTTACCCTGTCTCAAACTGTGATGTTAGGAGTGGAAAATGACTCTGAGAACTAAAGTCTTATATTTGTAAGACACTGGAATATGCAATTAATAATCTAAATGAATGTTTGTAATACTCAACTTCAGCTGCTTAAGAGAAATTTGCCATCCATGGTGGAAACTGACTTCACATCAAAGTAATTTCAAGCGAATGAAGATTACACCAAAGAGAGGAACCTGCTTTTTCCTTCTGCTCTGGAGATTTTCAACAGTCTATAAACTACTTCTGCTTAATGCAGTTGGAGAGTAGACTGTCAACTATAGAATCGTGTGCAGAGCTTGTTCTCATAAAGATTTCAAACTCTTCTGTTTCAGCTATCAGATTTCTTTCAAAAATACAGATATGTAACTAAGCAGGCAGAGATTATGAATCCAATTTTAAGTAAAGGATGGACAACTCTGTTAGCCATGATCAGGCTGTGGCCTTATTTCACAAATCACAGAATCATAGAATGTTAGGGGTTGGAAAGCACCTCCAGAGATCATCGAGTTCAACTCACCTAGGGCAGGCTGCACAGGTCGCATCCCGGAGGGTTTTGAAAGTCTCCAGACAAGGAGACTCCACACCCGCTCTCAACAGTCTGTTACAGTGCTCTGTCACCCTCGCAGTCAAGAAGTTTCTCCTCATGTTGAGGTGGAACTTCCTGTATTCCAGTGGAACTTTTTGTGTTCCAGAAACAGTCACCTTCATCTTGACACCCGCCGCTCAGAAATTCATAGACATTAATAAGATGCTCATATAAATGAATAATACAAGTGAACAATACTTAATTTATATATAATGAAATAAGTAGTCTACATCACTCTTCTGATGAAGACTCATATCATTTACCAACATTTAAAGAATTCAGCATATTCTGGTCAGAGGAACCAGGCGTTCTCTGGTTCAGAATTTTTAAAGTATTGACATGTCACAGTTGAGTATCTCATGCAAATACAGCATGATTTGAACGAGGCAAACAGCCACCATTCATTTTCACAAAGAAAAGAAGGGAGAAGAAGTCATCTGGGTAATTCCAGCTCATTATGCAAGGTTTTCTCTTTCAGGTAAAAACTGATGACTAACAGTCAGTGACCTCCCTTGTATGGTTCTGTCTCATCTGACTGTCAAAGACTGCTGTATTGGACTAGATTTTTTGATAAGACACCTTGAGAATGAACTGTCTTTAATCTGTCTTCTGAACCTGTATATTGTGTGATTTGGAAGCCATAGAAAATAGTAAAGTTTTCTTTGTTCAACCAAAATTCAGGAGATCTAGACTTGTAATCTTTTTTTTTTTTTTTTTTTTTTTT
>VXBD01006592.1:477580-640353 GCA_013399975.1 Indicator maculatus
TTTTCTGTAGAGGACCTAGCCTCTTTTAACCAACTTCAGAGATCAGGTAATTCTTGGAAAAAGATAAATGGGCGTCACTCCTTAAGATTTTAAGCCTATAATCCACTTAAATTTCTGTTTTATATAGAAAAAGATGTTTCTTAGGTACTATCAAACATTTTAATAGAAACCACATTTTAAATATCAATATTTAAAATAAATATGCTGAAGAACAGTATGATCATGAACGACAGAATCTGGCCCAGAGTGTACAGATACTCATCTTGATGTCCAGAATCCTGTCTGCAGTTACATTATCCTAAACTTCCTGAATTGAAAGTCGCTTTATATGTATATGTTAATATAGAGTATTTCACAATTCATGTGTTTTTCTTATGTCTAGATAATTTTGTAAAATTTAAAACATTTGCTAGGATACAATTAGGTTCTCTCTTTTCCTCTCATTCTCCACCTTTGTACCTGGACCATTATTTCCACTGAACAAAAATCCACTGGAAAGCTGGCTTTATGGTTCATATATTGACCCATATGAAAATGAATAAAACCAGTGCATGAGCAGCCTCCAATTGTCTGGGAAGGGAATTTTTTTTTCAATATTAAAAACAGAGAAAGCACTATTTATCCATTACTGTCTATCCTGAAGAAATAGAAATCAACATACTTGAAAACTGAGTATTGAACTGGTATTGATCAGAAGTATTAAACTGAGAAAATCCATCGTTCTCAGTAAAACAAAGCACTATAACACAACTTTCTTTTTGGACAGTAAGCAGTTAAGCAATATGAAAAGCAACCAGCAATAGTAGGTTCTTTTAGAACTAATCACAGAATCACAGAATCAATCAGGTTGGAAAAGACCTCAAAGATCATCAAAGTCCAACCTGTCACCCAAGACCTCATGACCACTAAACCATGTCACCAAGTGCCACGTCCAATCCCCTCTTGAACACCTCCAGGGATGGTGACTCCACCACCTCCCTGGGCAGCACATTCCAATGTCTAACAACTCTCTCCGTGAAGAACTTTCTCCTCACCTCGAGACTAAACCTCCCCTGGCGCAGCTTGAGACCGTGTCCTCTTGTTCTGGTGCTGGTTGCCTGAGAGAAGAGACCAAACCCCTCCTGGCTACAACCTCCCTTCAGGTAGTTGTACACAGCATGAGGTCACCCCTGAGCCTCCTCTTGTTCCAGGCTAAACAATCCCAGCTCCTTCAGCCTCTCCTTGTAGGGTTTGTGTTCCAGGCCTCTCACCAGAAATGATACCAATGAAGTTAAATAAGTCATCACAACAACAATTCATCATCAAGTGCTGCAAAAGCTGTCATGAAGATGCCTTTCTCAAAGCCTGTCAGTGTAATATGCTGTAGTAGTTTGAGGCTGTGGGTACCTTTAAGAAATACCGGGGATAGAAAAAGGCCTTGGGCTTACGCTGAACCGCAGGTGGGGAAAGAAGAGCCCTGGGTTTGGTTGAACAAAGAAAATCACCCATATAGCTATGTTTGAAAATACTTGTGTATTTCCTAATTAAAACACAATAATGGCTAGCTACATTGCCATAATCTTTATTTTGCATGATGTATAGTTTTAAGCAAGACTCTCATGTCTGGGTCTTATTGGTCACACCATCAGCTGTACCTGACAGAGTTGCACAAAAATGAAACAATTTTCACTGGTGGAGAATCTGTGTTTGCTCTCAAATTATGTCCTCCAACTATAGTTATACCTTGCATCTTAACTGGCACTGTCTGTGGTTTGGTTTTTATTTTTCATAATTTATCGTTTGCTGTAAGGTCCATGATTTTCTTTTTTTTTTTTTTTTTCCCAAGATTGAAGTGAAATTTTTAATCTTAAAAAAACTTCATTTAAACAGAATAAAATAATAAATAGATATTTTACAAGTGTAAAATCAACTACGTCTTTCAGCTAAATTTAAGTACCTAGGCATTTTGAAAAACTTGCATTTGAGAAAAATTATAAATCCAGAGTACTATTTATTTTTGTATGTGTCACAGAAACAGATAAGCTTTGGAGCTCTATACATTTTGATCTATATAACTTGAGATGATATTAAGTTAATTTATTAACATAAATATTTGGATAGTGTTTTCTTTTAATTTTAATATCAAAGACGTTATTGCCTCAACAGTTTTTATTCAGAAACACCACAATAGTGAATACAGATGCCTATAATAAATTCAGGCATTACTCAAATGATGCTCTCACTTTCATACACTTCTTTTGCTTCTAAGCAGACATGGCTCCTAAAGTTTCTCTTCTTTCAGGCATACAAGGCACAGAGTTGATAATTATTTCCTGTCTCTACAGTAACCTGAATATGCTATCCAAGTGTTTGTCATCAGATTCCTCTTCAAATCCAGAAGCAACATATTAAGTTTTCCCTGTTTCTGATGTCTCATTTAATGACAAAAAAATTTCATTTGCTTCCAGTACCCTTCATTACATTTCACTGTATTTTTTTTTTTATATATATCATTATGGTATAGTACACTGCTTTACTTAGAATTAAAAAATTACTTGATTGACACAGTGAAATCCAAAAGAGGTTCTGAAAGCAAACCTCAAATAGAGGATAGCATCCAGTTCCCCACAGCAGTAAACATGTCAATACTCACTGTTCTCAGCAAATTCTCTTCTGTGATTTCCAGAGGAACCAGACACTGCCTCACATTCAGCAATAGACAGTAAAAAAACTGCAGCAACTTTTAACAACTGCAAAGCTCAACTCTTATTCCAGCATCTAAATTTAATTCTTGGTTTTCCTACCTAGTCTCTAAGTTTAAAGAAATCTGACAATGGTATCTGACATTATAGATGCTCTTTCTCTCACTATTTTCTAAATTAAATATCAGCAGATGACAATTCCTGTTCCACTGATGTCTTAAAACTGCACTGAGTTAAACATGTATGGATGTCTTCCATCCTAGACAATGTACTTTGTAACCTATTTCTTACAAAAGCTTGAGTGTGGCAACAATGGTGTTAGGAAATTAGTTGCTTAGAGGCAAAATTTAATCACAGTAATTGAAATAGTTTTGATGATAATTAAGGCTATAACTATATATGCATACATCAGATATACTTTATTATAGAAAGTATGAGCTAAAACTATTTCTGCAGATCCTTACTGAATGTAAAAAGAGAGAAGACCTAAAAAAATGAAAAACAAACAAAACCACAAACACACACAAAAAACCCCCAGACACACACAAAAACCAATCCCTAAAACAAACAAAGCCAAACCAAAACAAAAAAAGCCCAAACCAAACCAAAAAACAAACAAAGGAAAGATTAAGAAAACAACTGGAAACTATACTGGCCTTGAATGAATATGACACTTCAATTTTTCAAATATGCCATAAAACCAAAATCAAACTAAATAAAAGTGATGTAGAAGAAAGCACACTTGTGTCAACAGACCAAGCTCTTTTCTTCCTTGAGTTGGTGTGACCAATGCAAAATGATCCTCAGTGTTATTCCAAACACTTTCTGAGTATTGTCCAGGAGAATTTCAGTGGTGTGGGTTAAAAGTGCAATAGGTACTGAACTAAAAATAATGACCTAGGTAAATTCAAGATAGTGTTTGAACCTGTTATCTCACTAATATAGACATCCTCATACATCTTCTCACATTGTTAATAATGCTATGTTACATCAGATTGAGGGCTCAAATCACCCAATTCACACAGTTTCTAAATTGTCATGCTTTGTACTTGGACATACTCCCAACACAGAATATAATGATATAATTTTTTAAACATTTTTTCCTAGTATTTTTTCATTTTTAGTTTTCTTTTTTTCCCAAAAATATTTAAAAGCCCTCTGCACTTAGTGCCAAAAAAGAGTGTTATCCTAAGTTTTATTTAGATCTTTAATTGATGTCTTTTTCATTCTAGTTACTCTTCTCCTGCCTGTAAGCTCATGAGTACTTTAATCCATTTTTAATGATGGTAAGGAGACATTTATCTATTGTGATACAATATTCCTTGTATTTCTACTATATTTGTATCAGGGTCTCTTGTTAGAGAGAACTCTTCAGAAAAACAAAATTATATAATAAAGTATTTTTATAAGTCAAATTTCTTTCAGATGTTGATTGTACTCTCCACAATCCTGCCTGTTTTCCATTTTGTGCTTATTCTCATATTCTTGTCTCTCTTCTCAATTTCTGTCTGTCTTTTTTCATATCCAGTCCACATTTGAAGGTCACGATTATTTTTAGATCGAAGTCTTCTTTTATTTTTATTTGCCTGTATTTCTGTTTCTCGTTATTTGTTTGATGTTTAATCATTTTTTCCTGTGACATACAACAGTTTGCAATTTTTCTAAGTTGCTGACGTTATTTATAAAAGAATGAAAAGAAAAATCTAAGTATTTTCCCTAAGATTGTTCTTCCTAAAGCAATGTCTGAAGACCAGTGAAATCAAGACAACTCTTTGATTGATCAGTATGCAACAAATCTAATAAGCTTGTCTCCGTCGGCTAAATTACTGACTTTCGTTACTCAAAGGGAACATCAATGGAAATTGCAGCAATGTTTCTAACAGTTGGAAGCTTAAAATAAGATTATGCTAAAGGAAGAGCTGTTATGCGCACCAGGAACAAGAACGAAAATGCTCTTTTGCTTTATTCTGTACAATGAATTTGAAATTAGGAGCAATTATAATTCTGCTTAGACTGAGGTTTCTTTTTGCTTGCAGCTATGAAGGAGAGCTAGGGGAGATAGAGAGTTTTAAAAATATCATTTATTATCTTTTGCTTTATTAGATGTCATTATTGAACCTTCCTATTTATTGGAATTTAACGAGGTCTGCAAATATCTATTCTGGCCTCTTTCACACTAAGGAAAAAAAGACAGAAAACTCTGCACTCTATCTTCTCACAAAGGTAACTAAGAAATTACTGCAGAGGAACAGCTATTATGTTCAACAAAAGCTTTGTCAGTTGAAAGGTAGGGTGGACTGGACTGTAACATTAAAATTACTGTGAACGCCCCCATGCTAGTGTCTCATGAGAACTAGCTTTTAAACACAATCACACTACATCTCCAAATTTTTGTTGAAATCTTATTGATAGCACACCTAGCCTACCATCCAGCTCACACGAAAAAGTTATCATCATATAGTGGCTTCCTTCATGGGCTTCCAATTCAGTATGAAAAATCCTCGAGAGGTGGAATTCTGTGGATGATGTCTTCTGATAGCAGCACTGGGGGCATCTTTCAGCCCTCCATAGACTGAATTAAGGCTACTAGATAGTGGATAAAACTGATGCCCAGAGAGATTGTGGAGCCTCCTTCTGTAGAGATTTCCAAACTCTTCCTGGATGCTTTCCTGTGTAGCCTGCCCTACATGATCCTGCTTTGGCAGGAGGATTGGTTTTGTGACCTGCACTAGATTATATAGCCCTGCTCTGGCAGCAGGGTTGAACTTGAAAATCTCCATAGGTCCCTTGAAACCCCTAACATCCTGTGATCTCCAAAGGTCACTTTCAACTCCTACAATACTATGATTCTATGATCAAGCTTCTATGTTATGATTATTTATTTTCCAAACAGTTTACACAGACCTCTGATATATTTGTTGACCCTTATGAACTTAGCCTTGCTGCACAGCCTTATATTATCTCATCATATCATATCAACTGACAGCATTTGCTTTCAGTCCTGAAGTATGTTAAAGTTGTTAAACAGAAAATATTTGATAGAGAAGTAAACAGTTTTCTTTATTTGATATTTAATTTCCTTTTTACCTTCATTATTGAGAGTACTTCAGAAAGACTAAATTAACATATATGCAGATATACATTAAAAAAAAAAAAACAAACAAACAAAAAACCCCAAAAAACCCCAAGCAAACCCTGGTGTTTCTTGTTGTACTGCTCTACACAATTTTGTGTCAATATTCCTACTATCTGATTAAAGACATTCTTGGCAGGAATGTTATCTATATGTGTTATTAACTAGTTTATAACAAAATGGAAGAATATGAGGTGACAGTTTTTAAAATATATGGTGAATACTCTCCACAGTATTAGAGTCAAAGAAATGAACAATGTTTATAGTGGAGACATCTGCAGCTTGGGAGGTGACCTCAGGAACTAAAACTTAAATTCTTGTAATCTACAAGAAGTAGTAAACAGTAATGCACACAGTTTGTACTTATATAGAATTAAATTCATTTTGCACAGTCTCATGGAAAATTTACATCCCACTTATGCCCTTAACAAGGTCAACGTCACCTGAAATATTTGTGAAGCCTGGAAATATACTTCCGTTATTTTTTATAAATGTTTCACTGAGGATTAGAACCCCTAATGTGCCATAAATTGAACACATGTTTAAGAGTTTCCTTCAACAATATATAATTAATGTGACTATTGTCCTGAGAAGACATTGTTTCTTAGCAAATGCCTTAAGTACACATGGCACACGGCCTACAAAGAACATCTGAGGGAGCTGGGGTTGCTCAGTTTAGAGAAGAGGAGGCTGGGGAGACATGGTTTAGGATTGACCCTAGGCTGTGTTGAAGATTGGACTAGATGATCTTTGAGGTCTCTTCCAAACAGATATTTTCTGTGATTCTGTAAATACTGTGAAAAGAATTAAGAAAAAACCCCAAAACAATCAGGAAATGAAATCGCCAACGTAACGTCCATGCTAAAAGGTTATTATATTGTTTCTGATTTGGTGTGGTGGAGGGTTATCTGTTTATAAGAACAACTTCATGCAAATCTTGAATACCAGAGAACACACATCAGTGCAGTTAATTTTGTTTATATAGCTAGTATGAGGATATGGTTTGGATTTGTGCTGGAAAAAGTGTTGATGATTCATGGATGTTTTCGTTATTGCTGAGCAGTGGTTGCAGAGTCAGGAACTTTTCTGCTTCTCACACCACCCCACCAACAAGTACACAGAGGGTACACAAGATGTTGGGAGGGGAATTAGCTGGGACAGACGACACCAAATGACCAAAAGGGTATTCTATATCATACAACGTCTGCCTGTTGATGGGAAGTATGAATTAATTTTTGTTTTGTTTTACTAGTTCACATGGCAAAAGTTTTATCAAAGAAAACCAAAACAAAACAAAACTGTTTTGACCTCAGTCTACAAGTTTTCTCACTTTTACCTTTCCAATTTTCTCCCCATCCCTCTATGGGGGGTGTGAGTGACTGGCTGTGTAATGCTTACTTGCCAGCTGGCATTAAACTACGTCAACATCAAATCAGCTAATTACAGACAAATTAACCATTCATCTCTTTCTGGCTATTTGAAAAAATATTATTTAAAATTATTTGTATGATTTTAGTAAATTTAAGTGTGCATTATTTTTCTTTGTTCTAATCAATGAAAATATATTGTGCCTCATATAAGTTCTTCTGAATATTTATTCTTAGTTTTGTGGAGTTTGTATTAATGCATTTAATGCAATTAAAAACTCACAAAATTGCATATAACATGTAGCCACTAATTCACCATATCTAGTCTTAAAAATATGTAGTCAATATTTTTACCATCTAAAGTTTATATGCAGCAATCAATACATTAAATAGTGTCACACAACCTTGTAGTAGGTGAGATAAGGTTTTAGAGTTATTCAGTAACTGCCCGTGTAGAGATTCTTGACTATAATGGAAACTATAAAATAAGAAACAAGATAGATTTGATAAGCATTTAGTGACAATGAATATGCAAAAGGCATTTAAATGTATATTGTAACACACCTTTCAGTAAAAATAAATACTATAATAAAGATTGAAATCAGTCAATTATTTAAAATAACTGAAACAAAGATTTGATTGTTCCAATCTAATTCTTGCTTTAAACTTTGAGATTTTTACTATATTTTTCACTTTCCACTGCACTTTAAGAGAAGAACTCTTTTTCATTCTTTAGAAACTTAGAAGGTCAAGAATGTTATTCTTTGGTATAATAAATTATCTGCTTTGCTCATTTTCACACATTTTAATGCATATATATTATGCTTTTGTGGTAGTTTCAGGCTATGCCTAGAAAAATTTCCACAGATCTTGAACAGAAAGTAGTAGAATGGAAATAAATCACTATTGGGTGTAAGAAGGAAAATAATGGTAAGTCCTAAACAATCCCATTGGACAGATATCTACCATAAGAATTAGATAGGCAAACTATCTTTCTCTCTTTTTGCTTCCTCCGCTCTGACTGATGCTTCTGCTGGCTCTTTTCTGACTTTGGCTGCATTGCTTTGTATTGCCTAAGTACTAACGAAACAATTCTCTGCTCTTTCTCTCCTCTGTCGTGTACAAGAGGATAGGGAGCAGGGAGAGGGAAGCTGTTGCTGCCTTGCCTGGTTTGTTGAGAGGGGTTCTTGTGCTGTTTATAAATTGTAAATACCTGTACATACATGTAAACATTGTATATTTTGTACATATTCATTGCATTTGATTTTAGATTGTAGTTTTGCTTGTAAATACAGCTTCATTTGCTTCCAACTGAGATGGTCTGGCAATTTAATGTTGGGGGTGGATTTTCAACCCACTACAGCTTTGAATTTGGTAAAAGGCTGCAGTTCAGGAGCAGAGAAGAATTCTGTCTGATTGCTACTATGTACTAGTGGCTACACATGGCTTGCATGAAACCTTCTTAGAAGAAGTCTTCCCCTCTAGATGCTGGGGGAAAAAATTGAGCTCAGGGCGGATAATGAGAAGACAGAAAACTGTATGGAATTAAAACGTAAGTTACAGGCCTAGAAAGGGGCAGGAGACTCTAAAGGGTGAAGAATTAGAATAGTACAGGACATGCAAGCCCCAACCAAGAAGGAAAAAAAAAAAATGTTTTTTGGAGGTACAGAGAAATCATCAAATGGGAGTTTGCTGCCAATCAGAATGTGTAGATTGACACCAAGATCAGAAAGAAGTAAAAAACTGTACACAGCAGCAGAAAATAATTTTTTTGCAGGTATATTGTATTCTGCTTTACCCAAAACAGCTTACTTCCTTCTACATATAAAGATTAATTCTTTAAATACCTGTTTCACAAATACATGACTTCAGAGATTCTATGAATGCTGTAAATCATATACAGGTATATCAACCACTCTGGTATTTTCCTCATTTGGTTTCCATTCATAACATGCCACTTGATATATAAATTGGAATTAATTGTGTCTATCAAGCTGGTCCACAGTTTTAATGAATGCCCATTCATAAGACATTTGCATGATTAAAAAAGATAATTCCTTCAAATAAAGGTTGCTTTAAATTAGTTTTTCACTTATCAGCAACAAATTGTAAAGTTGAGATATGGAAATTTGTTCTGGTGTTTACCACTAGATATTTAAAATATCTCAGAGAATGGCCTTTGCCTAAAAGTGCCTCTCACTTCATTCAGAAACTCAGTCAAACATTAGATCATACCAAGCTGGCTCATTCATATCACTCACATACTGTCACTGACAGTATACAATTTTTTTAATCTGTTTTTTGATTTGTTGGACCATTTCCATCTATCACAGTTATTTTATTAAAGAATTCAGTTAAACCAAAATTTATTTTTGTGGGGAAAACAATCAAATGTCCCACCCACTCCCCAGAAAAAAAAAAAAAAAAACAGACAAAAATATGATTCTAAATGCATAACAGGTGTGGCATCTCTTAGAAAAATGCAAGAGAGTAATCGGGTATAATGCCTTACAGTATTCATTCTAGTGAGCCACACACTAATTGATAAAGAAATAAAGAATGAAATAAGCTCTAGTTAGCTTCTCCCTATATCATTATATAGAATAAAATCTAAACTCTTCATGAACAAATAAAGAAAAAAAAAGGAACATGAAATACCATATCTGGTGGCATAAATTGTGGTACGCTAGAAATGTAGTAACACGTATTGGGAATTCTTTAATATAAACATCTCATGATTAAAGCTATTACTTTGCAGGGTTGAAGACAGTTCATGTCAGCCATAATTCATAAGATGTGTTGTTGGACCAGTTTTGACAAAGCTAGATTTGAAATGGTAGATTTTATTCTTGGATATTCTGTTGCTCTCCTCTCACAGCTGTAAAATGTAAAATGGGTGACAGGATATGTTTCTCATTCTTCTGCTTTGTGTGAGTGCACAGTGCCACATGAAGTAAACCACGATGGCTTTAACATATGCTGCTAAACTGAGGATTACCAAAGTTTGCTTCACTAAATTTCTCTTGCTCTGCAGGAAGTAAAGCCTTCTGACAGCTGTCTGTTTCTAGGAAGCTAATGGTCAAAGCCACTTTATGTTTGCAGTCCATTATTATTTTTGCTGAAAGCCATGTGGTTTAGAAGAATAATAAGCCACAGATGCAGATGCCCCTTAACTATTTCAAACACTTGCAGCTCCAGAAGTTTCCTCAGAAAGATGTGGATTATGATGAAATCACTGTTACAGGACAATCTGTCAAAGCCATACTGAAGAGTTTTGATTTAATCTTTTATGAACTTGTTTTGACCTCTAGTTTTATCATGTAACCTCAAAAGTATGAGACTTTGTAATTTTTGTGATTTGGTTCACGTACTATACCTATTTATTTATTAAAGAGCATTAGATGCAGGGAACAGCTGCCATTCTCTGAGGCAGAGATGATTCCCTATACTGCACATAAATATATTTTAGACTGGTACCAAGTCTGAGAACAAGATGTATTTTTAATGCAACAGAAACAAAATCGTAATGAACTAATCCTGTGGCTGTTTCATAATGAGTTAGTAAAAATAGGGATTGGAATTAAATGCCAGTCTGACCAAAATACCAAAATATATTAGACAGATGGTTTCCTTTCAAGAAAATTAAAACTCTTTACTGAAAGTTTCAAAACCGTTAACTGTTTGATGGAGAAAGACTGCTTTTAGTTGCTGATTAAAAAATTCTGTGCAACTTTTAGGATGATCTTTTCATTTCATCAGCTGACTATCTTGAGGAAAATTTATCAAATTAAATTGCCAAATTATGTTAGTTTAGTCAGAGAGACATAATCATATATTTCCTTTTCTGACTGTAAATACTATCATAGATTTAACCTCCTGGAGGATGCAGCAGTAGCAATTTCTTTTCCCCAGGTGTCACAGGACACACACAGAGAAAAAAAAAAAAAACAAAACAACAAACTTCCTTAATTAAGTTTTCCAGAAAAGCCCAGTTGCTAGATCAACTGATTATGCCTCTAAAGCTGTAAGTTTCCATGTAGGTTGCAAAATGACATATTTCAAATGTAATGCCACTGATATCAAGATGGAAATTTTAATGCATTTGCTGAATACAGTTTGAAAGGCTATGCTCTGACAATCCATTTTTTAATATTTTTTTTCCTGGAATATACGTGAAGTAGATTGATTCCCACCCCCTCCCCCAACATAACAACTAGAAATTATTTTTAGAATATGCACATTTTCAATTTTCAACTGACCTGTCCAAATACCTGTCAGTGTGATGACCTCCTTCACTAATACATCACACGTGTATTCTATAATACATTTAGTAAGCTGAAAGTTGTCCAAAGAATCCCAAGGTGCAGCTAAATTTATTTTTAAGGAAAAAAAAATATTACAGTATCACTTAGGGTAGTCTGCACAGGAACGCATGCAGGTGGGTTTTGAAAGTCTCCAGAGAAAGAGACTCCACAACCCCCCTGGGCAGCCTGTTCCAGTGCTCTGTCACCCTCACGGTAAAGAAGTTTCTCCTCATGTTGAGGTGAAATCTTTTACGTTCTAGTTTGAACCCATTGTTCCTTGTCTTATCCCTGTGAAAAGAGCCTGGACCCCTCCTCTTGACACTCACCCCTCAGATATTTATAGACATTGATCAGAACCCCTCTCAGTCTTCTCTTCTCATGACTAAACAGCCCCAGGTATCTCAGTCTCTCTTCATAGGGGAGATGCTCAAGTCCCCTAATCATCCTCATGGCTCTTCGTTGGATTCTCTCCAGCAGGTCTCTGTGTCTCTTGAACTGGGCAGCCCAAAACTGGACACAGTATTCCAGGTGTGGTCTCACCAGGGCAGAGCAGAGAGGTAGAAGAACTTCCCTAGACCTGCTGGACACATCTTTCTTAATACATCCCAGGATACCATTGGCTCTCTTGGCTACAAGAGCACATTGTTGTTCTGACATATGTCACTCTGAAGTTTGCGTAAAGCCTGAAAATTCACACTGCCTACTAACTGATGTTTCTTTGTATTTGTTACCCAGGTTCCTGCATGCTACTGAAGATCCCTTTAGAATAATCTAAGGAGCATTAATGAAAGATTACAAGAAATGCAGATATAGAAGAATTTTGAGCAGTGTAACAATGATAAAAAGGATCAAAGCAAAAGTTATACATATTAAGCTACATTTTCAACAGCCTAAAATTTTCCAAAAGTATGAACATTCTGCAGAAAAGATACAATTTACCTGAAAGTAAGCACAAGCAAGAAGTTAATTTAGATACATACAGGCTGATGACCACTTTCTGACCTGCAGGGATTCATCAGTTGTCTAATGAATAAATATCATAAATTCACTGTCAAAGAAGGGTGGTATGAAAAATAATAGCACCAAAGAAATGACAAATTGTGAGAACATGATGAAGTGGAGAATGTATTCTACGTTGTGAGGAAATTATTTTTTTGATACATCAAATCATTACACCAGTTTGATGAAAGTGCAAAGTAATTGATTCTAATGATATTGACTCAAAAATGGGGTTACATGAGGTTGCTTTAAAAACTGCACAGCACTGTCATTTTCTTATTTTTGCAAGACTGATTTCAGCCCCTTTATCTTCCAGTGGTCATGATTACTTTGAATCAGTTTAACATGTAATTATTTTTTGCTTTCCTACAGGTTTTTTGCTTATTAAAGAACATAGTGTGAATAATGGAAGGGGAGACTTTACTAAGAATGATGACATTAATTAGGCAAGATCAGATGTAAGAAGACTGTCTTATTCTCTTGCCTAGTGCTGTTTTTCAACTCTTAAAATATATTTCATTTTCATGATCTGATTTCTTTACATTTGAAGCTAGGCCTCTTTGGAAAGAAATATTCAGAAGAAGAAAAGCTTGAATTCGCTACCTATCTTTATCATTAAAAAATAAATCCAGAATACAGTTCTATACTATTTTTTTTTCCCACATACATGATATATTATTATTTCTCCAGTTCTGTTGGGTTGTAGATCCATTTAGTGGCACTACTATTTTTGATTCCTGAGGAATAAACACTATCACTGTTATTGTTATAGTACAAAATTATTGATCATCCTAAATGTAAAAATGGAGGTGACGCATTTAATTCAAACTTCTTCTTTGTATTAAATTGCTATATTATTTCCTAATGCTTCATCAAAGCAGAGAGACATACAAAGAACAAAAATCATTTGATATGGAATGGAACTGCTTCTGAGTCTCTCAAATGCATATTTATGATGTGTAGAAGTAGACATGCACATCATTTGTGTCACAGACCTTGCATCAGGTGCTGAAAGCTAAATAACACATCCCTACTATTCATAAGCAAATTCAACTTCAGAGATAGCAGGTGTCACTCTTAAATATTTCCGGTTATTTGCATTTCAGAATAAAATTGTATAAATTGAACAGAAAAACTCTGGTCCCAAAGCATATGTAAACTATCCCAAAGCACATATAAACTATCTGATGAAGGACTACTGCTTAAAAAGTAGAAAACATAAACGGTCCTCTGAGAGAGTCTATGCACTTCAAATACCTGGGTATGTAAATACTACTTCCAGTTCAATCCATGATTATTCTGTGGGGAAAGAGGTCAAGATTTGATTACACAGGGGTTCTTTACACACACAATTTGCCATTGAAAGGGTTACATCATCTCTCTAAATAGAAGTTTTTGAAGGCCGGGTAAAGCTTTAAAATATGAAAATAAAGGATATAAATGAACAGCTATTACTATTACACTAACATCACTAACATAACTATGTCAAGGAATGTATTGCACATTTACTAGAATAAATTATACAACAGTTATGAAGTAAATACTCCTTATATCAAAGAGTTGAGAGAGGAAGACAAAAAAGTATTGTCAAGTTGAACACTACAGGAAACCATTTAACAGTCCTTTAGTTATAACATTAAACAATTCTCAGTTATAGCATTAAAATGAGAAGTACTTTTTAAGTAGAAGTCATGAAGCATAAAGGTTTTAGTAATTTGGAGCAGAAATCTACAAATGATAATGCTGTCTTCACTGGTGTAAGCAAACTAGACCTCTTTGTAACATAAATCCCTTTTAGTTGTTGTAGCTATTTTGAATACACTAAGGTGTCTTTGAAGTCTACAGTTCTGTGGGGGGAAAAAAAAGAAAGATGAAAAAATTGTGAATTAAATAACAGAAAAAGAAGCTAAGAATACTTTATTTTCAGATACAGAAGGAATTATTCGAAATAATGTAACAAATCTTCTTGTCCCAAACAACTTAGAATAAAGAACAAAACAAAGTTTAGAAGACTCTGAGCACGTACTTAATGGGACAGTCTCAGATCAGAAATTAATGAAGAGTGACATGAATCAACAGACTGAGGCGCTATTAAACATAATTATGCATAGTCAGTACACCAAATTCCTCTAAGAATTGCAGTAATATTCATTGAATTTATATGGATATGAAACACAACTTATTGTGATAAAAGGATCATGAATGACTTCCTCTTCTTTGAGTAGAACTGAATGGGAGGGATTAGGATCTTTGACGGTTCATATGAAGCATTAATAACATAAATAGTGAACAATCTGAGAGATTAAAAAATAAATGACTTACAGAAAAGCTTTAAAAATTATTGTGAGCATCACAGAAGTATAAAAAAGTGCTCAAGTGTTTCCTTTAGACTTATTTTAGAAAACTGAAATATCAGTTTCCATTAAATATGAATAGATGGGTTATTTCTTATAATTTAAATATATTTTCACGACAGTGTTCATAGCTAATTCACACATGATTTTATTTAAGCTTCCTAGTAAATCTACCCATCATTGACAGTAAAGTACCAGTGATGACCTAAAAATAAAAAGTAGACTTACACATATTTTCTACAGCATGTCTCAGAGGGGAAAATGAGGAATGTTAGAAATGTCATCACAAAACAAAAGAATTTGCCATTTTGACCTGGTTTCAGCCTCTATATTCCTTTCTGGTGATTTGGAACATCCATTATCTTCACAGTGAGCATGTAATAAAGTATGGTACTAGGAATCACATCTATATTGTTGTTGAACTGTCTATTGCCATTGCTGTGTTTTGCTAAATGTCATATTTGGATGTTAGTTTCTGTAGATTTTCTATCGCTATGCCAAATCAGCAATCCCACATAACATCAATTATCATCAAATAAGTAACCTTGACATTAAACATTACCCCTTCCATCTACAAAAATATGTTTGGAGACTACTGAGCTGGGGCAATGTGTCATTATATGCTGTGATTTATTAGTCTCATCTCTATCCTAACTAAACCCAGACTTGCAAAATGTAATCACTTTCGAGACTATCTGTCACATGTAGTCAAGACAGGGAAAGCTGTCTGCTCATCAATTAAAGTTTAAATTAATAATTAAATATGGGACAGATCAGACTTCTTGTTTCTTAATCTGGTTTGTCTTTTTTTTTTTAGTTTTTTACAAAACTCACACAATTTCATGGAGGAGTATAGGAGAAAATGAGATGTTTCTTCTAGAACAGAAACAACAGTAGCGGTCAAAAATGCTACTTCTACTCTCAAAAAGCAAAAAGATATCAGAGTCATAAGCTCAGTGCATTGACCCTTATTCAGGGTTTTACATCAGATTAATAAATGTTGCAGGCAGAACACAGAGAGTAGACTATCCTTAGGACAGTTTCCAGAGAAGCTGGAAGGCCTGAGCTCTCAATCCCTTCATTTTCCTAGGAAGAGGCTAAAATCCTGAAAGACTTCATACCAGATGGTGACCATAACTCCAAGATCCTAGCATCTTAGGCTCAATTTCTTTTCTTTTTTTTTACTCTATATTGTGCTGCTTCTAAGCATAGATCTATTCATGTCCATCCTATAACTACTTACGCAGGAAACCCAAGAGTCTCTGTGCTTATTCACAGTGTCTGGTTTCACCTACAATATAACTTAGAAAAAAACTTGCTGATGCAAAAGAAAAAAAAGTATTATTGGAGAAAAAATAAAAAAGAAAAGAAAAAGTGACACATCAATTCTACAGTTTCAGTACCTGTTTTCTGATCTTTAGTGCTGTGCATAGAGATTTTCTGAATCCTTATAATCTACTGTTATATCCCTCTATATATTTTTTTCTTTTTTGGTCTCAAAATAGTCTTTCCAAAAACCCTGAGGAAGATGAAAGTCCAACTATCTTTTTTTTTTTTTTTAAGTGAAGTATGAACAAAATGCTACAGGAATATCGAGGATTCAATACAAATCATCTCTCAGGAAAACAAATATATTAAAATGTCTCAACAGCAATTTTCTGACATCTACTGTGCTTGTTCTGTAGCATTACTAGTTACAAGGCCAACTTAATAAAACAATGAAAAATGCATGAACACTACATGAGCATCATTTTGGTAAAAACTGATTAGAAAACTAGTATTAATTTACTTTTTTGGGCTTACTCACATTATTGAAATTATAAATACAAGAATATCTGCATAAAGACATTACCAAATCAAGTCATTTTGTTCATTGTTCAGTACTGATAAAACCTGTCTTTTGGAACATAAAAATGCAACCTGCTGGACTGACAAGAGCATAGCAGAATGTTTGGAATACCTAAAGAAGAAAAATTCTCCCAGCTATGCTTCTGTTGATTCCTTAAAAGAATCCACAGTGAAATTGATTTCTTACCTTTTCAGGCATCTCATTTTGAGAGGATTTGCTTTCAAAGACTTAGTTTAGGCTCATATCTTGAATTAGGCAATATTAGAAAATTACATGCCATTTGGATTCTTCTGGCTGCATATGCTCTGCCAAAGAGAAACTATCTGTTATGTACCTAATACCCGGTCTGCTCTGCTGGCTTTGCTGCCAACCTTCCACTCTCAGCAGAGGTAAGTAAGGCTTTGGAGGAAATAATGCAACAGAAAATCAGCTCTCCACAGGCTCTTGCTCTAATATCTCAGTCTATTTGAACAAGTGACAGTTCCTCTACCATCCTGAAAAGGAACTTCCAATCCTCTGTGGAGAGTTGAAATTATCCCCCCAACTAACTGGAATTTAACCTCAGAGTAAATTACTAAAAAATAAAAACAAAACCAAAATGAAACAAACACACACCCCCTCCAAAAAAAAAAAAAAAAAAAAACCAAAAAACCCCCAACAAACTAAGGACTCAGAAAGCAAATGAAAGCTATTTTTGAAAAAGGTAAGCTAAAATCTAGAAGTATAAAATGCAATGAATGTGTACAAAACATATTTACATATATTTACAACCTAGCAAAACACAAATACAAGGATCCCCTTGTACAAAATCATCCCCTGGAAGACTCTTGGAGCTTCCTTTCCTTCTTCCCTTCCCATTACCCCACAGAGACAATATTGAGCCAGCAGAAAGTCAGGAAAGGGAGGTAAGGGAGCAAGCCATGCAAGACACAAACGAGAAGCAGTGTAAAGGATCAAACAACAGTTTGTGCAGCAAACTTTAGCCTAGTCAGCAAACAAATGGAACGACATAGACAAATCAGCTGTTATTCTTCTGTATCCAATGGCTAACTTTACTCACCTTTTACTATTTTTCTACTCAGTCTCTGGAATTTTCCTATTCTTGTTTCTAATTAAAACACAAGGCTAAAAGTTCAGCCTAAAATGATAACAATCTCCTGAACTTCCTTGTCTTTATTAGTTGTATGAAAAAAAAAATCTTTCAGTACCACAGGTCTATAAGAGGGATCCTGATTTTCCAGTCCTGGCTCAAAAGTCAATCTTTATGCATCTATCTGCCTACAGCAATGTATGTGTACTACCACCACAGTATAACTAGAAAACAAAGCAGATCTCGTCGTTATCATGGCTGTATATGTTCAAACTGTGATTTAAAAGCCATCAAGTATACCAAAGACTTTTTTATGAAAAGGGTAATGTTTTCAATTTCTTTTTCCTAGAGATCAGGGCTACAATGATAACAGTTTTAAATAGGCACTATATATTCGAATTGTGAGAGTAAATGAAGAATTTGGTTGCTTTTAAAAAATATATTACTGAAAACAAGACAGAAAAATCAAACAAAAAAATTAACAAGCAACACAGAAAAACAACAACAAAATAATAAAATAAACACAAAACTTTAAGTCTCATGCTATGCTTTTAGGTAAGAGTTTAAATTACTCCAGTATTTAAGACTGTTGCATTATGAATAAGATCCTAATGTCTGCCTGTCTTAGAACTGCAGAATTCTTACAGAAACTGTTTGACAAATTTAATGTTTCCAGTCTCCTAATAAGGGTTTTCAGTGACTGAAGTTCAGAAAGTTAAAAGAATAGGTAGGTTTCATTTTATTAAAGCAACAGACACAACTGATTCAGGACTGATGGTGATAAACATACTAACTGCAAGCTTGAGTTAATAAATTCTGGGTAGCAGCTGACAATGTTGGAAATGCAAGTATTTTCACTAGTGCTAATAACAGTAACAGTAATGTTAGCAAAAGGTTAAGCCATATTTTGAATGTGCAGTTCTTACCAAGAATGCATCTCTGTCTTGGGTACAGGAGAAGGAGCACAGCTCATCAACTGTCATCTCTGCTAAATCCACTGTCTTTCCCCCCAACACAAAGCTGTTCCCCTCATGATTTTTTTATATCTTAACCCCAGCTGCCTCTGAATTCTGTGTGATGTTTAGTATGATTTTGGTGGACAATTGAGTAACATAGTCATATATACTTATCATGGACTTATCTTGGCTTATTATCATACTGAGAGTTGTAAACTTCAGTATTCATTTTGCACTTCATTAGGCAAGGATCTCAGCACACTAGCCTTCAAAATCTGTTTTGAAGCTGTGTGGTTTTGTTTTTTAAGCCTTGCTTTATTAGTTTTAGCTGAAACAGGACCATCATATCTTCAGATGACTCCTTCCTTCAGCTGCTTGGCAGGCCAGCCTGGCTGCTGAACAATCTTAAAAATCTACTTGTACTTAATAGTTGTTATTAAAATGGCAGCAGTGTGAAGTATTTCTTTAATAGGTTTTCTAAATGATTCATGAATTGTCCCAGGACACAAAATTGATCAGTTGGAAATCCAGACTATGAAGTATTTAATTTCTATAAAAAAGAGATGATAAACTGAGATTTCCAGACCTTGTTGTCAGGGACACAGAGCTGTTGAACGTTAAATAACAGTCTCCTGAGAAGAAAATTTGCTGCATTTCAAATTGTTCAATTTCATTGGTTACTGATGTCCCAAAGGGGAATTTAGAGAAAAATAAAAAATGCATCTCAGCTTTGCAGTCTCTGAGAAACTAATAGGATGACAATTCTCAGTTGGCCAAATGACACTTTTCATTTACAGTGCAACACAAAGCAATTCAAAGCGTAGTACCAGTATCAGTGAGAACAGAAAGCTGAACAATACGTCATGCTTTACATCAAATTCTTGATCAATTTGTATAAAATATTGCTTCTGAAAGAACTTAAAGCTTCTGCCTAAATCACAAGGGAAATGCTAATCTTGCTTTCATGATTTTATAGCTGAAGAAAATCTGCAATAAAGGAAAGAGTGAGTGGTTTCCTCTTAGTTCTCTCTTTAACAGTCAGTTGAATTTATATCAAAATGAAGTGGAAGAAAGCATACTCTGTTTTATTCCTGTGAGTGAGTGTAATTCAGTGAATGTGGTACACCAGTAACAGCGCAGCAATTTGTTGTGGTTTTTGGCTTCTATGGGCTTTTGTTTGTTTGTATGCTTTTGTTTTGTTTTATTTAGGGTTATTTTTTGTTTGTTGTTTTTCTTTTTTTTTTTCATTACTACCGTTGGCAAATTAATTTAAAATTTCATGACCTTGCAGACCAGGAATAGAGTGGGGATAGAAAAGTTTTAAAGAAGGAACATTTACTAAGAAATAATATATTAAGAATATGTGATTGTATTTGCTTTAATGATATTTTTTCTGGGGTTTATTTTTACATAGAAATATGCTAAGCAAGCAAATGACTATCTGAAAAAGTAAAATCCATGCTGTAAAAGAATTTTAAAAATCTGGATGAACACAAAATTTCCAGTGTATTTACTCTTAAAGTTTCTAATGCCATTTTTGATGTTATGATCTTTGTGTTTTTAATCAAAAACTCAGGAAAAATTTGTGGGATTAACCAGTATCTATACTAAACTATCTGACTTTTTTATTATTATTTAGATACAAATTAATTTAAAAAAATTGCATTTTAATTTTTTTAAAGATTTGGAAATCAAACTACATCTTGCCTGATACATCAAACTAAATATCTACATTTTTTTTTCTCTCTGAAGTGAAATGTACCACAGTAAGTTGGAGTAACTGGAGTAGTAAAAAAATACAACAGATTTTGAGATCTGGTAATTAAGTTAATGGATTGAATAAGCAAACTATTTTTTTTTTCTTTTTAATTGATTTTTTTCTCTTTTAAGGCAGATACTTTGCTGTATCTGGCACTTTCCTCCGATAATGACCACATTCTTTCTGAACTTAAGTTTCCCTCTTCTCTCATCTAAGGGAGCTGGGAGTACCATCTCCCTTAGCTTTTATCTTCTTCAGGGACAAACTGTTTAATTTGTTCTAATTACTTGTTGTTATTTCCATCATTATAGGGCCAGAAGGGCGACCCCAGATTTTCCTTTTGTCTTCCTATGGTCAAATCACAACCTGGGTTTCCTCAATTTCTTTGACTGAAATCAGAATAAAGATAATTCCATTATCTCATACATTCCATACATCTCATACATTGTACATTCATGTACATAGTGAGATCTGAGTGTTTTTTAGCAATTTTGCACACTTTTTCTCTGAATATGAAGCACTGACAAGACTGTCATCCAAAAGCAAAGCTCATTCAAGCTCTATAGCCTTAAAACCCCTCAACCAACCAATATATTCACAAACCAACCCACAAACCAATCAACCACCTATTTATTTATCTACCTTTGTCATAGAAGAAGAGGAAAGATTTGAAATTTTTTCACTAATACATTATTCATTTTAAGCAGATTTCTTCCTTTCCTAACTTTTTGTTCTTCAACATCAATATTTCTTCTATTAAAATATATTCAGAGATTATTTTTTGTTGTTGTTACTTTTACTTTTTTTTTTTCCTAAGCTCATAAGTTTCACTGTAGGCAATTACTTGCTCCAGGGTCATATCACATGGCTTTTACCTTCCCAGTGCATGAAAGATAGGAAATAAAATGACATTTCCCAGATAATTTATCTCTGAAAGAAATGTGAAGAAAATGTTCAAAGATGAGGGTAGTTTATTCTTGGATAAGGTTATAAGAAAATAATTTCAATTTCAGCTGCACAGACTGCTGAATTGACAAATTGGAGTCAATTAGGAAGTCGTTGGGGCTTCTAAGGGAAAAGCAGGTCTGCAAGTAACATTAATGTTTGTTACAGTAGATTGTTTTACATCTTCATTCTCATTTTGTGCTGTCCACATTAGGGTGAAGGTTAAAATAGAGTGGCAGGAATATTAAAAGTAATTTATGTCAAATAGTTGCAGATGAACTTTTCTAAACAAAAAGACAAAGTCCAAACTAAGATACATTTGGGTTTTATTTTCTGTAAAGGTGCTGGGAATAAAATGGTAATCAAAATATTGCAAAATATTTAATTAGATAATGAAAGCCTATTTCATGTGTGCTCTATGGACAAGGCCTGTCAGTTTTCAGACTGCAAAAGAGTAATTTCTTTTTTTTTTTTCAGAAATGCTCTTTTGCATTAATATATTGTAAATCAGATAATATTTAAATTATAACCAGCTGTGAATTAGTGTATTCAGATGTAAAATAATTTTTAAGGAAAAAGTGCATCCCTTTTAAATGTTAAGCCAAGCTATTTGGTGCCTTTTTGTACAAATATATCATGCTGATGCTTCACACAGTAATAGTCAATACTTACTTGTTTTCTGTTTTAGAAGACGAGAGACCAGAAACACATCAAAACCTGCACTTTTCTTCCTTGAAAGACACTTGAAGTCGTCCTCTCTTCCTGTGCAATTCAAGAGATGGAGAAGGAAAAAAAAAAAAAGGCAAAACAAAAGGCTTAAATTTGTTAAAACAGCACTTTTGACAGTCTCTTGATAATATCTATGGTTACCTAAGCAGTGTGTCAAAGTTATATAATCATAATATACTCCAATTTATGGAAGTGAGCATTAAGAACAGAAAATGCTCTAGTGCTAGAAGACCAGACACTTCTAAAGAGTGAGAGAGAGCAAAAACAATTTAAGATTGAATTCAGTTTCAGGAGAGCTCTGGAAGTGTAGCTTTGAAGAACATTTATATTTAAAATTATGCAGGAAGGAAGACTTGCACACCTAGACATTTAGAAAAAATGCAGCAGGAGTTTACAAGTTCTTATAACCAAAGGTCATAGGCTTCAACTTTCTCTTTGACCACAGCACCAGAGGAAAAGCCAGCTTCAAACAAAAACGAAGTATAACATTAGGCAAACTTGAGGCTATGTAGCACAATTTGGATCAGCTGCGAAAGCAGAGTTCTGTATAACTGCCTTGTTCATGCTTGTTTATAGCTACATCCAAGCAGGTCACTGATCCATAGGTGGAACAGTCAGGAATAATGAGTTTGCTGTTTAAATATGTGCATATATATTTATACATGCAAGGTTTAGAACTAGCCTAAGATGTAGTTTCTTTATCTCTTTCTTCATGACCCGGTTAAACATTCATATTCACAAAAGCAATGTTCTTAATCCTTACCTTGGCATAAGAGAAATATGTAGAAGCATTTTTTCACTAACATTTGATTCTTGCTTTATTTTAATCCTGTTTACATCCTTTAACCAAGAGTTTTCAAAACCACTAAGCAGATTGCTTCACATTGCATGGCCTTTAACTGGTTTGTCTTAAACATGAAAGATACACAGTTGTTAATATTCCTGGCACATTTCCTTGCCTCTCAGCATGAAGTTCATTATCCTATGTAAGTCAAATTAACATAAAGACAGCCAGTTTTAACCAGGCATCAGCCTGACACATCTGAGGTGCTGAACTATATTTCACATACAGATCTCTGTCATGACATCAGTCAGATAAGCTTTAGATGAAGATCAGTAGACTCTCACTGATACTGGTTTTCTTGCCAGTTCAGCAGCCAGGTTCAGTGATTTTTGAAAAATTAGGTCCTCACAAACAGCTCTTCAACATAAAATCTTATGAGAATACTGGAAAGAGCTTCTTGTTTTGCTTTGTCCCAGGTTAGCTCTTATTTATCTCAAATCTAACAGCTGTCTGAATGGAAAATAATTAATTAATGAGTTATTAATAATGAAAATTAAAAAGTTGCTTTAATTTAATTGAATTTAATGCATGAGACAAGAAATTAGTCTGCTCAGTTAAAGACTTGAATACAAGAGAAAAAGTAACTATTTTTTTTTGATTTAATAATAATAACTAAAAAAAAAGATTTCTAGATATCTGAAAAATAATTATCTACAAAACCATAAAAACTGTAGCGTTATAGCAACCGTCTAAAAGTGCACATTCTTTATCTCCATGTAAATTCTCCCTTTTTCCTTTTCTTCCTTTTTCCTGAGGGGTCAGGAACAGGTGGCAGAATTAAAGCCAAGCAATATCCCTTTGAAATCAAGAGCAATGTATTCTGCACAATCAGCTGTCCTGGAAAGAAAAATGCTTGTTTGCTCAAAAGCTAATAAAGTGCACATGCCTCAGAATAACAACTGGGAAGTCAAAAAGTGCCCTAAGCTCTGTCAGCTAGACAGTGCCATAATGCAGGACTCTCTTGTGACAGTAACTGGGAACACTAGATGGACTGAACTACTAAAATCACAGATGATTGATGCTTATCCAGCATCCTCACAAAAAGCTGCCCATGAGATGAACAGACAGTTTAAGATATTCAGCTAATAAACTCACAATGCCTATGGGATTAGTTTGGCAAACTGAGAGCCAGAAGATGCTTCCTAAGTATCTAAAGCTTGTAACTGAACTTTGACAGACTGTTATCTGATGATATCTTGTGTATTGACAGCTGTCCAGCAAGCTGGAATTACTGAAAAATTCACAACACAAGTGTTCAGGCTTTTATGGTAGATGAGCAAATTAGAGGTGCTGAGCCAATACTACCCTGTCTCTCCCTCCGCCTCTCCGCCTCCCCCAAGTTTGATTCTTTTGATTGTTGGCATAGCAGCAACATGGACAATTTGATTTTCAAAGTATCCTTTGAAAGTTAGCATCACCTCTTCTATTTTCCTTTCCATTTCTGTTCAAAATACAAGCTGCTAGAATGTTTCACAGCAACAAAATAATAAAAAAAATCCATAAACTGACATAGAAACAGAAATTCTCATAGCTGGTACAACTTATCCTTGTGTGCACAGGTTTTGACATGAATAGTTTCTCTAGAGAGATATTGTATTTAGAACTAAGAAGATAGTTTAGATTTGGCACTTTTAATGCAGGTTTTGGACAAATCCCTAATATTAAATTCTCCATCTTCTTGAGATTATCCTACACGCAAGAGTTCAAATGATCCCTTAATGTGAAAATGGTAGGTGAAATAGAGAAAATACTTGGAAAAAGAGAGAAGAGTTTCAAGTAATTTACTCCTTCATGTTCTCATAACAATAATGATGAGACAGGGATTCATGGGCTCATAAAATTCTAAAAGCTCTGGAACCAAAGAATCACTCAGCTGGGAGGGGACCTCTGGTGGTTTCTGGTTCAAGCTCCCATTCTGAGTAGAAGTAGCTCTGAGGTCAGAATGGTTACTCAGGTGTGCATTCAGACAGCTCTTGAACACCTCCAAGGATAGAGATGGAACAGTCTCCAAGCGCAAACTGCTCCAACTGTAGGTTTCATGTAGACAATGCCAATGGATTGGAGGAAGACATGAGAGACAGAAAATGCAAATGTTAAAGAAAGATCACTTATTATTTATTTGGGACAACTCCATAATGGCACAGGGAATTGTCTAAGGTGTCATTACTCTAATGGGGTAGGCAAGATGCTCATTCCCATAGTAAACATAAACTTTAACTCAGTATAGGAAACTAAAGAAGCTTTCAGAGGGTTCTGTTAGCTTGCAGATCAGTTCAAGAGAAAAGAATGTCTTCTAATTTAACCATTCATAAATTGTACCTCTTAGAGAACTTATATTTTTATGTGATGCAGCAAACACTGTAATGTTATAAACAGTGTGTTGCCACAACAGTACAATCTGAGATGCTTATGCCTCTACATCTTCACGTTGTCAGGCATGTCTATAAACATTCTGTGCACTTTTACAGACTGTATTTAACAGATTATTGAAAACATATACTGAGACAACAGAGAACCTAGTGTGTCATTTTTCAAGAGTTTTTAGAGTTAAATGAGTGACACAAATCGATGAAATGTAAAGAAATACGCCTTGTTGAAAAAAAGATGAATTCATGTCAAAACTGAATGTAACATTACATTGCATGGGTTTATTCTGTAGAGTATGAAATCAGTATGGAACTATATAACTGAGAAAGTTCTGTATTTCATGGAAGAATTGATTTAGGCCCATATTTGCATATGGCTGGAAGTTTCTTTTATTGATTTTAGCCTATTGCTTTTTGATGTTGTCATTTGAAACAGTGATACAGTGTTTTGTGTCCTTTTTGCAGTTTCTGTATATGGTTGCACAGATTCACAAACATTATGGAAAACATTGCTTAACTGGTGGTGAGCTTTTGAAGGCTTAGATTTCATGTTCATTTTGTCAATATGTGGAGGGGTCATGTATTTAATGGAGGTCTGTGAAAGGTTTATCAGTGACTCACATCTCACAAACTAACGTCCCACAGTAGTCTTTGGTATCCATAGCAATTTCTTGACATCTAACTCATATTCTAATATTATTTCTACAACCTAATGCAGTCTTGAACTGAAACTAGAATTTATCATTCATTCAGTTTTAAATTCTTCATTATAAAAATGATTACATAATTATTCTTGCAATACTTAAATAATGGGCAAGGATGTTTGTTTAAAAGACTTTTGTATTATCAGCTAAAGTATCTCTAAAATAAGTAGCATAGCAGTAGTAACTCAAAGTTTCAAAAAGATACTATATAATTGAATGGAAAGAGATCTGGAAGGAATAAGCATAAAAAGATGAAGGCTTACCAAAATGTAGTTTTCCAAACCAATTTCTAGTTCAAAAAAATGTCCCCAGGATAGATATCTAAACAAACAACTCTGTTGGCTTATGCACTTTCAGAATATAATTGTTTAGAAGACACTTTTGTAAATATAGGGCTTTTTGCCCCAAGGAATAAAAAAAAAATATATATTTTGCTTCCATTATGAATGTACAATTTACATCCATATAAATACATGATAATATATGCATGCATGAACAACTATATTTTAAATATAATCATAAGATGTTACAAATATTTTGAAATATTTATCAAAGCTATTTAAGTTAGCAAGGACTTCTGCACATACTTCTGTGTTTAGAACTGACTTGACTTGAGCAGGTAAGTCTGTTAGCTACTAGGATATGATTACACTGTCTTCTGGCTTCCTTAGAATACAGTCAAAATATTTTCCAGGTCTACTCTGTTTATTATGAAAATGCTATATTGTAGCATGATAGGAGATCTACACCCTTAAATGTTTTTGCTAGTCCAGTTTATAACAGTTGCTGTATGAGAGTAAATTGGTAATTAAATGAAGTATTGTCATGGATTGAGTTGAACTTGTTGCTCTTATTTATACCACCACACATGCTGCAGCCATGCCAGCTTCAAAAAGAAAGTGCTAACTGGAGCAAAGTATTGTGGAGCTTGAAGTTCACATTGCAACATGGGAGGCTTCCAGTTCTGGTTACTGCTTCTGAGTTCTGGGTTCTTGGGTGCTGGCTCTTTTAAGCAGGCATAGTGGTGGAATGAGTGGTGAGTCAGGTAGCTGCTGGTTTTGGTTTTCTGTTTTACGCTGTTTTTTACCCTGTATTTCACTCTTTTTCTTCTGCAAATAAGCTAAGCTAAGGTAATCATGCATTGTATTATTAATTACAACATTAGCTAAGGTAATTATGCATTGTGATTATGATATCTCCTGTTATATTAAACTCTTATCTCTTTATCTCTGTCCTGAGTTGTGTGTGTTACATTAACCCTCACTTTTGTGTTGGCGGACCAGGCAGATTAGCCCTTGCCCTAAACCATTATAAATACCCAGTAGTGGAGTAAAAAATAACTTAATAAATTGTCTAGAAGTTGAACAAATAGTTAATTCTTAGGAAGCAGAAAAAATGTGGCTTCTCTGGCACACTTTTCTGATTCTTTGAGTAATGTTGTGAATTAAAAAATGCATAAGGTTGTTCCAATGATGACTGAAGAGAGATGCTTTTTCCCTTCTGTCATGGTCCAATGATGTGTCCAATTGGACCTTTAATGTGCCTAACTTTACACTCATGGAAACAGAATTAAGACTCAAACTAAAGTGCCTAACTGGTTCATTTGACAGGCTACAGATGTAAATACTGCAGTGGTCAAGGGGGGAAGATGAGAACAGGGACCGGGGCCAAGCAGGAGGGCAGCTCTCCCTCTCTTTCTGTCTCTCTCCTTCTCTCTCTCTCCCTCTCTCTCTTCCTCCCTCTCTCTCTTCCTCCTTCTCAGGCGGCAGCAGACAGGGAGGCAGGGCAGGCAGTTCTCCCAATCTCTAGCCGCTGTCTTCTTAACAACCTATTCTTTGCATGCAGCTCTCTCACAAGGCGACTTTCCCTTAACAGCAGCTCCTCATGGCAGGCAGTGACCTGCCCCCAGCAGACTCCCCAGGCAGTTCTCCAGCAGGTCCCCCTAGCAGATTTCCCAAGTAGTTCTCAAGCAGTTCCCCCAAGCAGATTCCCCAAGCAGTTCCAATCCTCCTGACATACAGTGGCGTCTTTGTAGTTTCACACCCTGTTGCCAAGGAGCAGCCACCTGTCCCGATTCATCAGTGGAGCACATGCTCAATGCAATCTCCAGTGGTCTCAAATCTGCCCATTTGCAGGGTTCCAAAATCTGTCCCATCTCCAGGCCTCCAAATTACATATCTTTCTCGCCTCTGCCACCAGGGAGTCCCCAGGGTTCTACAGTCCTGCCAGGGAGTCTCCCGAGTTCAAAATCCCTTACTTAACCCCAGAGGGCCAAGTGCCAAGCTCCCCATATCTGAAACAATTATTCTAAATGATTCTCTCCACAATGTTGAGCCACATATACTTCCGGTTGCTTACACTTTCCCATGCATATCACGATGAAAGTCTAAGACAATATTGTTATTAGTTTAATAATGCACTACAAATTATTAATTCAGGTATTACCTCCTTTTCACAGAGACACCTTTTCTTCTAAGATTATTGTCGGTAGCTGAATGAGATAAGAGTAAATAAAATTGCTTTTCCTGACAAGCTGATTGTCTTCAAAAATGAGTAACCATTAAATGTGTTATGGTGAAATTTTGTCTAGGACAAAGTGTTCTCCTAATGCAATAATTTTAAAGCAATACTTTTTCCATCTGGTAAATGGAATTCATAGTCTTTGGATTCAAACTGTTTTAATGAGAGAGCAATTGTATAGGCAAATACACTCATTTTTGCTGAAAGTAGACTAGATGAGATTTTGCATTTGAAGAGAATTTTCTTATCTGAAATTAGTTCTGTTATTTGCATACATGCAGGCTACAGATGGAAAGGAGATTCAAAAGTAAAAATGCCATTTGCATTTGTCTTTAATGACAAGTTATATGCAAGTCTGAAAGTTATTTTCAATAACTATGTTGGAAAAAATGTTCACAAGCTCTTCACAGTCTTCATTTGTTTTAACTGTGTGAAATTATTCCTACAAAAACCCAACTATGGTTAAGGAAGTACTTATATATCTCTTTTAATTAGGGTTATAATGAAGGTTTTTTTTCCAACCACTGTTTGAAATATGCTGGCATATCAAGTCTGTAATGTTCTTCAGTATATATTTCTAAAAATGAATGACATAAAATATTCTGAAATTTCAATCATTGGTTGTGATACATGACCATAACCTTACTTGAGACAAAATTTAAGAAGCAATAGTAACATTTGTGTTTTGTAACAGTCATTGTGAAATGAAGACATAGTAATTTTAATGTGCTTCCTAATGTGTGTTTTGGAAAAGACACACACATGCATTTTACAAGGACATGTAATGATAGGAAAATGGGTAATAGCTTTCAACATATGGAGAGCAAATTTAGGTTAGGTGTAACAAGGTTCTTCACTAAGACAGTTATGAGACACTGGAACAGGTTGCCCAGAGAGGTTGTGGATGCCCCATCACTTGTGGATGGAGCTTTAAGTAACATAATTTACTGGAAGATGCACCTGTTCATGGCAGAAGGGTTAGAACTAGATGATCTACAGCGTTGTCGTGGAAAGAAAATGGCTGCTCATGGCTTCCAGGGGTGGATGTTTTGCTGGAAGAAAACTGGCTGAATGGCCAGGCTCGAAGAGTGATAGTGAATGGAGTTAAATCCAGTTGGTCACTGGTTCCCCCAGCCTCAGTAGTGGGAGCAGTTCTTCATATCTTTATCAGTGATCTGGGTGAGAGGTTTGAATGCACCCTCAGCAAGTTTGTGGATGACACCAAGTTGGGAGGAAGAGCTGATCTGCTTGAGGGTAGGAAGGTTCTACAGAGGTATCTGGATGGGCTGGATCAATAGACCAAGGCCAACTGAATGAGATTCAACAATGTGAAGTGCCAGGTCCTGCAGTTAGGTCACAACAACCCTATATGCTACTATAAGCTTGGGGGAGAGTGGCTGGAAAGCTTCCCAGCAGAAAAGGACCTGGAGGTGCTGACTGACAACTGTCTGAGCATGAACCAGCAGTATGCTCAGGTGGTCAAGAAGGTCTACAACATCCTGGCCTGTATTAGGAGTAGTGTGGCCAGCAGAAGTAGGGAAGTTATTGTCCCAATGTATTCTGGTGACGCCACACTTTGACTACTGTGATCAGTTTTGAGACCCTCATTATAAGAAATGGGTTCAGAGAAGAGCAATGAAGCTGGTGAAGGGTCTGCAGAATTTAAAGAATGTAAAACGCACACTGAACTCCCCTTACTGCACAACAGAACACGGTACAGAGAAGACCATAATCTCTTCACATACCCACTCATAGACAAAGTTCTGTTCAAAGTGGATGATAAAGAGCACCTTGAAGAATTGCCTGACCAGTCTGTATCATGTACTGATAACTTTTTTCAGTAAGATAGCTATTCATATCAGTTGGGACATGTAGTTTGATATAGAAGTGATGTGTCTTTGTACTTTGCTGAATATTCACATTAAATGGAACAGCTGAAAAGTTGAAAATCAATGACATAAAGGCTTGTTGCTGTGGTAACCATCTTAAAAATGGAAGATATTTTTTACTATTTTCTTTTAACTCCTTGTCATATTTTTATTATTGTGTAAGGAGAAAAAAATCTTGTTCTATCGGTAAGGACTAAAGATATTGGATAACAGAGGCTGTAGAAATTAATTCTGAGACAGTATTTAGTGAGTTATCTATGATTCACCTGATCTCAGCATGTTTTTTTACTGTCAAGTGAATCTTAAAAACTTATTAAGATATCAGACAATATATAGTGCATTAACTCCAACTAAGCCCCACACTGGTTGTTGCTCACTCCACCACCACAGAATGGGGGAGAGAATCAAAAGCGTAAATGTGATAAAACTTGTGGGTTGCAATAAGGACAATTTAATAGGTAAAGCAAAAGCTGGGCACATAAGCAAAGCAAAATAAAGAATTTGTTCACTGCTTCCCATAGGCAGGCAGGCATTCAGCAGTTTCCAGCAAAGCAAGGTTCCATCACATGTAGCAAAGGAACACAAACACCACAATTCCCAATATTCTCCGTTCCGCCTACCCTTTATTTCCCCAGATTTGGTTGATGAGCATGTCATCACAGGGCATAGGAGATCCCTTTGCTTAGTTGGGGTAACCTCTCTGGGCTATGTTCCCCTTCTAACTGCTTGAGCACCCTCAGCCTATTTGCTGGTGAGGTGGTATGGGAAGCAGAAGAGGCCTTGATTCTGTGTAAGCACTGTTCAGCAATGGCTAAAACATCCTCCTGTTAAAACTGGTTTTATCACAAATCCAAAACATAGCACCATGCAAACAACTATGAAGAAATTTAACCCAAGTATCCTAGTGCAGTTTTACATTTTTATTCTTTCTCACTCTAAATTAGTCTACAATAGTGAACAATGTGGGTTATGAATATGTAGAGAATATGAAGCATTTTATTTTTTCTTTTTGCCTTTGATTTCCTTATGTTCGAAAGTACCTGCTTTCTGTTGCTTATTTTAATAAATTTTAACTGTTTCTTATTAAATTTTTTACCTGTATGCTTGCCTAAGTTAAAAAGAAATAAAATTATATATAGATAATATTGCAAAAGACTTATATTATGATAATATATGTGCATATATATGCATGCATAAACATAGGTAAAAACAAACATGTACTCACATATCACCTACATACCCCTTTATTTTTTAGAGGAATGTAGGAGCACTGCATTTCTGACAACAGAAAATACACTGCAGACATGAAAAGAATTTAAGGAAAAAATTAAATCTTTTTCTAGATAGATGTCTTCGTATATAACTGTTGCTGAACATAGGTACAAACAACCAGTTGGTTGAAGGTCTTTTTTAATGCTTTCCAAATGTGAAAAGACCTTCTGTGATAAAAGCAAATTGTTTGTATGGGACAAAAAAAGGGCTGTTAGAGGAAATCCTAGGTGACATTCAAGACGCAACATTAAACTAGGGAATAAAACAGGCAGGCAGGATAATATCCTAAAAAAACAAAGAAGAAAGAGTATGGACAGCCCCCTCTCCAGAAAGCCCACAAAACACCAAAAAACTAAACTAAACAAAACCAACACAAAAACTAAAACCAAACAAAACCAAAGAAAAAAAAAAAAGAAAACAAAACAAAACCCCCAAACCCAAGAACAAATTCTTCCAAAGACTAAGAACTACCTGTCATGTTTCTAGTATGAAAACTGGAAATAATTTCTGAAGAACTGATTGCTGGCAGAATTGAAATATGTCTCCTGTGCTCCATTCAGCATAGCACACCAGACAAGCTTCAAAAATAATTTCCACTGCTCACTGAAGATTCATTTTTATTGCTGAAGAATCTATACTAAGAGGAATGGAAGCTGTGTTCAGGATGTTCCAATCTGACACTGACATTTCTTACTATCCTTTTGTACCAAAGAGACAAAATGTAAAGTCAGATGATACTGATGGTGCACACTGGTCCAAATAAATAAATGTCACCTGAAAATATGGTCTTAATGGGATCCAAGAGAGAAACTAGCAACAGGAAAAGACAGTAACAAAGCAGAAAGACATAGTTTTCATCTCAAAGAATCTATTTTGCAATATGTCTAAATAAAATAAGAATTAGGGTAAAAACTAACAGTAATTGATTTTTTTTTCTCTATAGCAAAAATACTTGCACATAGGCAGATGAAAGAAAGAAAGAAAAAAAATGCACATTTGATGCTGTGGTGTCACAAGTGAAGACACACAGATCATGTCACTCCACGAATAAGAGAACTTACAATTGCAGAAATTTCACAAGAAAAACTGTTCCTCACATGTGCACATATTATTCTGAATTAACAGCAAGCTGCTAACCAGCATGAAGATTGTTCAAAACAGTACAATGGGTTTATAAACAGACAAAGTGGAGCAACCAGTTTGGAAGAGGTAGTAAGATACTAAACGTTGGCATGTTCAACATATTTAGAAGATGTGAACGCATTGGATCCAAATAAGAATCACTGCCCTCAGCCTTCTGACTAAAGTCTTGGTGACACAGCCCAGTTTTCTGAAGGTACAAACAGAAGCCACCTAGCTAAATGCCCTTTAAAATGCAGAGAAAGCATCACAGGTGTGGAGCATAATCATTATGTCTATCAAGGAGATATTGAGGATGTCACTTAAATTTATATCTAATGCACATAAATTTTAGAAGTGTGCTAAAGAATGCTGTAATTTATTAGGGTTAGATTAACCTTTAGTTACCGACTTTAGAACATCTGTTCTGTGGCAAGCAACTTGTTTTGTCCAAAGACAAAAACAGCTGAGTGTACTGAGAAGATTTCATGCTTAATTATTCACAGGATCAAAAATGCAACACAAAGTATTAGACATCTGAAAAATATATTCACTCGTCCATTCACTTTTAATTGCAAATTCACATTTATTCTCTAATCAATAAAGTCTGTAACCAATATAATCGATTAACTGACATTTTACTATGTTTGGTCAGCTGCCTTTTTTGTTAATTTCTATAAGGCATCTAGAAAAGGATGTATTTTCGATGAAGATTGCCCTCACAGCAACGCCTCGGCAGCTTAACTTGGCAGAAAAATGCGTGAAATCAGCAAAAGCAGAAAGAACATAGAAGCATTTGGGAATGTAGAAAGTGCTGCTTAACCAGCATCATTGCTGTGGCTGCCTGCAGACTAGTTTAATTAGGCTATAATTCATATGCAAGAAAGTAGTTTTGTAATTGCTGTCAAATGACCAAATCTATGTATGAAACCTAAGGAGGATTATCTATTCACAATAATGAGCCATGCTGAAATTGACTGGGATTTGTGGGATAAGGCATTTATTTGGCAAAAATTAACTGTAAAATGTATAACAAAATAAATACATGTATACTCAGATACTAGGCAATTTTCAACAATACATCTCAGTTTGCTGGATGCAACTATCAATTTTTTGTTAGATGTATATACTGATTATTCTGCCAAACCATGCAACCATACTAGTATGGATGGGAAAGCATAGTTACTAATTTTAATTTTTAAAAACATATTCTTTTTAATAGAAAAGTTATCAGAAAAAAATTAATATTAGGATTGGACATACACTTAGCAGAAGTAGGTTTCTGGTTTTACCTTTCTATTTTCTGTTATTTAAAATCTTTAATGTCCTTCATGAAGCCATACTGACTGGTCCTGATCATCTGGTTTCCCTGCACATGCTGTATAACAGCATTCCAGATGATCTGCTCTATGACCTTCCATGACACACAGAGATCAGACCCACAGGTCTCATGAGTCCTTTTTCTGGCCCTTCTTGTAGATAGGATCATGTTTGTGAATCTCCAGTCATCTAGGCCTTCCTGGGTTAGCCAGGACTGCTGGTAAATGATGGAAAGTGGCTTGGTGGGCACTTCTGCTAGGTCTCTCAGTACCTTCAGGTGTGTGTCATCTGGTCCCATATACCTGTGCATGTCTAAGTGGTGCAGCAGGTCACTAACCATTTCCTCTTGGATTATGGGTGACTGCACTCTGCTCCTCATCAAATATTTGATAGTCTTATATTAAAAAAATTAAATATCTCAAATACAATATTAGAATTGCTGTAAGATTGGAAATACAGATTTAATTTACTTATCTTCTAAGTGATGAAATATATATTTAGCGTATGTTACTGATATCAGCCTTAGTCATAACTATTGTCTTTGTTCAACAGTTCTGACAGGGTTTCAGAGGTTTTGTTTGCTTCCTCGTTCAGAATTTTTGTTTGTTGGTTTTTGGGGTGTGTTTTTTGTTTGTTTGTTGGGGTTTTTTTCAGTGAATATATGTGGTAGAATTCTAAATGATCATTCCTTCATCTGAATCAAAGAAGAGAGGGAAAAGGACAGAAAGGGCAACTAATTATATAACATTTAAATCCTCAAAGAGAAATGAAAATATTTCCTGATGCAGTTGAAGCTAAACTTTCAAAGTTGTTAACCACACAGACAGCCAGATCCCAAGGTTAATATGCTACCTTTTAATCCACTAGTAATGATTTCACATTATATTTCATACTAAAAATTAAATTATTTCCTAATTTTAATTTACTTTTAATTCTTATAAATTTCTAAACTTCTTTTCAAACTACCTGTATACTAAGACTAATGACCTTTGAAATTATTCTTTTCAGTTTAATTAAATAGATAACTGTGCTATGAGCATGATATATGACAGAATGCTCGTAAGGATGTAAGCTGTAACAATTGTACCAAGCTGCAGAGAAAACAAGGTTTTTCATTCCTAACAGAACTGGCAGCTGTATGGGTAAACACTAGAATATTTTGTCAAAGAGACTTAGTATTCTTCTTAAACACTAGAACATAGTAGTCAAACAAAACATTTTGTCAAGCAAATGTTCTGCTTTCTAGCCAGATTTTTCACCAAAGAGCTTCCCAGGATTTTTGTAGTACTAGTTGCTTCATTATTACTGATAAATAATTGGCAGATAACTTGAGGTGTCTCTCCAACAGAGGAAATTTTAACAATGTGAAGTTATTCCAGTTGCTATGATGCATTTTCTCCTGCTTTGTGCCAATAAATTAAGATTTGTTATTTTAGGTAGTGCTATTGCAGCCTTCCTAGGGCAGATGTTTGTCAGTAGGAGTAACATCTACCTTGGAAAATCAAATCAAATAAAAAAGAAAACAAAAAATAATCAGAACAGGTACCTAAAACTGATTAACAGTGAGCAGCCTATGACTATTAAAAAAAAAATAACAAGAGCAACAACAACAACAAAACCCAAAACAAACTAGCAAACAAAAAAGACCCAGCCCAAAACACACACACACACACACANAGAAAGGAAATAATAAGGATCAAGCCTGGCATTTAATTAATCTTGTTTCATAACTTCCTATTTTTAATATTCCTTCAGAAAATCTATTGCTGTGTTTGAAATGCTGTTTTCTAGTGTGTTAATAATGTTGGTGCACTTTTGAAAAAAGAAAACATGACTCAATCAGTTTTGAGTACAATGACAACACCATTTTGAAAATACTATATCTTCAAGAAATTGAGTTTTGACATATTTAGCTTGTGCTAATAAAACTCAAAACCAAAACAACGTTGGAAAAATCTGTAAGAAACCCAGACAAACATTTTTCATGACAATATTATCTGAGAACAATTAACTCACGTGAATTAATAGGTAAAAATACTATAATATGTCTGACAAGAACTTTTACAAAAGGAACAGAAACAATTTTATATTTTTGTTTATTAAGACTGAACAACCTCTTGCATACTTCTTAACATAGTTCTTACAATTTTTGTCTTTGAAGTAAGCTTGTAACACCGCATTGTTTGGAATAGGAACTGTACTTTCTCCTGTGATTAAAAGTTATGCTAAAATCAGTTTTGAAGATAAAAACCTTTTTTTAACAAACCCTGAACATACGGGATAAACATTAATACGTTCGTGCATTTTAAGGTGAGTAGAAACCATGTAATCATTCAATTCTAGGGCATTCTCTGTAAAGAAACCTCACATTTTTCTCAGAAGATCATTTACAGGATGGAGTTCAGAAAGATAAAAGAATTTATTTTAGTCTTCAGGTCATGATGATCCCACAATCTCAGGCAGAAAGGAGTTCTCGCTTTTATTCTCTCACAGTTATAGCCTGGAAGTTGCATCTTATTTCTGATTTAAATTTCTGTGTTTCACTTACTGCTTTTGGAACTTCTAACAGCATTGTCAGAGATCTGTAGAACTTTTTGCAATGCAGCTTTACTGAATCTCAACTAAAATAATCAAGTCATCCTTCTAATAATCTTCCAAAGCACAGAAAATGTAACTTCATATTGTCTTGGCTCCATGCTAGTTTTTGTGTCCCTTGTTTGGACACCCTGATATTTTGGCTTCTTGAACTATAGAAATAACAGCCTGTAATACCATTTCAATTTCTAGTAAAACATTAAATGACAAGGGATTGAGAATTTAGAAGTAATTTCTAGTGAAATTCTATTCTATGAACTACTATGATTTGAGATCAGTTAAAATATTCTTTGTTTATAAAACTATGGCAAGAAAAAACAAACAGTGGTAATGGAATAGCCCAAACTGTGTCAACAAAGGCTTTTTTAATCATGCCTTTCCCACACTGAAATAAATGAAAATGGTTTTGATTAGGTCTAGTTTCTAAAAAAAAAAAAAAATCTCAACTTGCTTCTAATAACATATTTCTTGTAAATTTGGTTTAATCATCCTTAACATTTTGTCCAAGATGGGAAAAAAAATACACCTGAATGGTATGCTCTCTTGCTCGTTAAATATGTCAGCAAGTCCCTGAATATTTATAAACAATGTGACTTTTCAAAATTTGATAAGTTTTAACATCAGTGACAAAAAAATCCATGGATATCTCTATTAGGAATCCTGGCTGAAGATTATTGATTTAAGAATGGACAATTTTAACAAATTCTAGTATTGTTACACTTGTTCATAAGTCTGAAGATAATAAATTCCTTACAAGGGCAATTACAGTTACATGGTGACTTTTTTCCATCACTCTTAGAGGGAACATAATAAAACCTACTCTTGTAAAGCTTATATTAAAGTACAATTCTGCTGACAAATAATGGTCAGTGAGATAAGATTCTGATTTTTTTTCTACAGCAGTGTTTATCTTAAGTCTGCTGTAAAATTGATAAGTATGTACGTAAGAACCTCCCAGTAAAATTCAAAATACTTTCTCTGAGCCTTTATCTGTTTTATACACTATCTCCAAGTGATTCTCACCATGGTCTGTGGTTTATGAGAGAGCACAGCTATTTCTGTCCTAGTCATGATAACTGGCCCTTGCCAGGTATTACTCGTTAGTCCATGCAATTACTGTTTCTAAAAGATTAGTGCAAATTCCATTCCATCATTGTGTGACATTGTGGTGACAACTACTTGGAAGCAAACCTATTCCAAATATGAGAAAAAAATACATAAAACTGTCTTGTATCCAAAATACAAGCAGAGAGGATAACACATTTTAAGACCTACCTTAAAGTCATAGTCCTTCATGTAATATCCTCAATAGAATTAACTCCAGAAACACATTATGCTTAGTTTAAAAGTTTAACGGGCTGTGGTGTAAGCTGCATATGCCTAGAATTATGCCCCAAACATTGCCAAAACGTGTCCCTACATGTTTTGCTCAACCCCCACTTCCCCCCTCCTTTCTGGAGTGTTTACTCAGCCAGAGATGAGTAAACAAAAGGCCAGGTGTCAACAGGCCGGGGTAAATAACCCAACCTGACTTTTTTGGGGGGGTAAACAAGATCAGGCACCCACTTTGTGGGATGCTCGTGCTTCTTCCAAGTTTGGGCATAATTCTAGCCATATGTTTTGCCATTGGTTAATGATGTTTTCCAACTTTGACTATCGGCTGAATCCAAGCCTGGAGCAAATTATAAATATTACCCAAATTGTAAGCAACTCACTCTTTTGCTCATTTGCTATTGCTTTTGCTATTGCTCTCTCGCTCTGTGCATGTGTTCTGCCTTTGTCCGCAGCGAAGCCTGCTACCCAGGAAGAGCCAGCATGTCTCAGTTTACCTGGAAGCCAGCAAAGAGTACTTTGTGTAAGCTGCACTGAAACTACAGCCAGCTTTGCATCATATCCGCAGTCCCACTGGTAGGAACAAGCCGACAACATGTCTTAAAGGGACTGAGACCCCATTGGTAAGCCTAGCCAGCCAGGAGAACTTGTCCAAATCCCTTTTTTGCAGTTCTAAGTGTCTGCTGAAGCCACAAGGCTGCATACCTGTGAGCCAAAGCATTCGTGTGCCCACTCACAAAGCAAGGATTGTGCCTAGCAGCCCCCGTGTGCTGGCTGCTCAGCAGGCACCTGTTGCTCCACAGCCTTGTGAGTTAATACCAGGGCCACCTGTGAGTGTCCCAGACGCTCGCTCATTTCTGAGCTGAGCCAGGGCAAAAGCCACACTGCTTCGTGCCAACCCCTGCCCTTCCCCTCCCTCCCCCCCAACATTCTGAAGATGCTCCAGGAGGGGAACTGCCCCCCAACAGCGTGCTGCAGACAGAAAGCACCCACGAGCCTGGTTTAGGTGACCCACTCTACACCACACCCCCGGAGTCATGGGAGAAAGCTCCCTCCACCTCGTCCACAAAGGACCGCCCCCGGAGCCAGCCTCGGCAGCAATCAGTTATGGCCACGCTGGGTCCTCTCGAGCATTGGCAGTCAGACATAGCAACCAGCACAGCAACCTGCTCAGCAAGTGAAACTATCTTTTCAGTTTTCACATGTTATCACCAGTTTTGGATCTCTTTAAAATCCCCGCGCTTTAGCTCGCGTGGTATTGTAACTTTAAGTCTCTGAAAGGTTCCTTTAAAATTGTCTGTGCCTGACACCTACCCACACCTCTGTAATCAGCCACCATGCATCTCGTCGAGTCCTCATCTAGTGGACAAGCGGCAGAACTGCACCTAGTTGTCTCAGTGAATAACTTTTAAATTTTACTAATTTGGTTCAAAATTGTTAAATTAGAACAGTTTATGGGCTATATCCACAACCGTACACCAGAATCTGAAAAAAATAGTTAAAATATTATTATTTTTATATTAATAAATACAAAGTAATGTTATTACTATTTCAGATTTTCATAATTCCATAATAACATAACCATCACACTGGGATTACATATCTTTTAGAATTAAATCCAGAAACACAGTATGCTTAGTTTAAAATGTTTAACTGGGATTACATATGTTTCAATTAAAATAAATAAATAAATAGATAAATTACAACTGGCAGTTTTATAATGAGTATATATGCAGGCCACATGACAAGTAGTTCAAACTCATTCGGTTCTCTCCTAGCTATTCCTACAGATTTCAACCTCAGGAAAAACTCCACTATTCAGTACCCTAATTCTGATAATGGTCTGTGAACTGGGTTGAGAGGACAAAATACTTTTTCTAGACCTCTGGATTTGTTCAGCTCAAATTGTTTTTATCTTTCATAACCATTTTATAATCTCCCCTTTCATTTCATATTTTTGTGTCATTTTCTCACAGGCACTAATTACAATCTCACACTTAAAATCTCCAAGTCAATCTCTTGCCCTTTTTTTCCCCAAAACTCCTTTTTCCATGTTAATCAGTGGAAACACTGATTATAAAAATTATTTATTAGAACACCTTTTATTAATTCAGCTGCTGTTATTAGGAGTGGAACACATTCACATATCCTTTCCCATGTTACCCTCAGGCACATGTAGATACACATGCAAAATTACCAATTGTTACTTAGTTTGAGCAACAGCTGGAAAGAAACATCTCTAGCTGTTTCCATGGAAGCAAGGGTCAGACTGGGGCTGCTACAGTGGTTTTCTGAAAGTTTTCTTTCTTTCATCAGTTGTTCCTATAATTGCAAAGTACCTGTCTGCATATAGTAGCCACTGTCTTCTTGGATGTGGTCTAAATTAAGGATGCTGGTTTTCAGTGGTGGCCTTGGATAGAGACAACAAACTACTGATGTTTTTTTGTGGACTCAGCCCCCAGTTGCCATGTATAGAGCAGGATTCCCAGTTGTATCTCGTTAAGCACTGCACACTGGAGTTATTTTCACTGTTATAATTTGTCACTAATATCAATGAACAAAAAGGATTGTGAATAATGTCTCAAACCAGATTCAGTATTGCTATATACATTTAGACCAGAATCATTGTGTGGAGAGTGAACTGTATCACAAACTAAAAGTTTGTTTTGAAGGGACATCTGCCTGACAATAAGTCCTCTGAGTAGTATTAAGAATTATTCCTTAGAGATGTATTCTGTTTATCATAGAAATTCTAAATTAATTTTTAGTGTTGATTCTGCCTTTAATTAAAAACAAACAAACAACAAACCAGAACATTAAAAATTATATTTAAAAATAATAACAATCTTGTTTTCATGAGTCCTAAAATCTTGGCAGCATTACATGGGACACTTCGCCTTCCATTTGAACACTAGGTACATAATTTACCTCACTAGTAACTGTATAAGCATGTTGAAAGTAAACACAGACGCTTTTATTCTCTTCTAGATTTGTGCCAGGCAGATATTTATCTTCAGTGCTATAATGGAAAATGCAAAGAAGAAATCCACTACCTGTTCTAGAATCTAAGTTTTGTTTCTAGTATTTTTCACAGCCATGCTTATTTTTACACATAGTCATAGAATTACTTTGAGTATATGTTCTGTTTCATGACAAAGGATTTCTGGTTCCAGTTTCCAAGTTTTTTATATAAATTAATGGAAAATTTTGATTTCTCTCTTTTTTTTTTTTTTCCTCCATATGCTAAGTAGAATAATAATTTAAAATTAATTATTTTTAGGGATATGTATTGTTTTAAAAGTCTGAAATTTAGTATAAATTTGAGCCCACTAAGAGGATCATATTGAAATGTCAATACAGAAGTTCTGCATGCTGTAAATCTTTCATTTGTATTATTGTTCAGCTACTAAATAAAACTACAATTTTTAGAGGATGCAAGCTGCACAGGTCTCCAAGACCAGGGTTTCTGCTAGATAAATTCAGGTTTCCTTCAGTCATCATCATTATTTATCTCCAAAACAGACAACTTTTTAAATTCAGCACTCAGCATTACTGTGGAAATATTGATCTGTAATCAACTGCTGACACAGTTATTTTGCTTAAGCTATGCGTTTACTGAACTGCAAACACAGCAATATTGAAAGCATATATGAGAATTGCTTCTACCACACAGAAAAAAAGTCATAGAAAACACGTCAACTAAATGGCCTTGTCTGTGCTTTATTCTAGCTTTGATTTGAACCAAAAGCAGTTATGAAGTAAATTGTTTATTTTTCCCCTTTCTTCTCTCTCTCTCTTTTTATTTTTAATACTGAATGTAGTGTTAAGAGAAATTTTCCTCCACTAATCTCATTTAAATTTTCCTTTAAATAGGATAGGTTGATTAATAAAACTGAAATTTCTCTGAAGAGTAATTCCTGTTCTCTTGGAGGATATTTCACAGGTGTTCTTTTTGTTAAGTCACCAAATTTGCAAAGCTTCTTAAAAACTTCTGATAATTAAGTTTTGAGAAAGCAGCCAAGTCCCTTACAATCAATAAGGCCTTTTCATCTTTAGTTGACATATTACGTTATTAAAAGACACCTTTTAGATTTAATAGGTACATCTCCATTGCAAGTTAGTAGAAGGTATTACTGTTTATTCTAAGATTAATTAAATTCAATTGCACGTGGAGGTGCATAAAATGTGGAAAATCCTCTAAAGAGATTAAAAAAAACCAAAACAGTTCTGTTGAAATAGTTTTGAAATGTACAGACTGTAGAGAAAACAATACAATCCCAATAAATGAGAACATGAGTAAGAAGAGTTAATTTTTGAACAGGAAGACTTTTAGTATCAGTGGCAGCGAATGTCAAATGCACTTCAAAACTTGTCACCAAAGAAAATAACCCTACTCTATAATAGAACTGAGTGACAAAATATCAATAACCAAATACATAGTTAAAGGAAAGACTTTCAAAGATATGACCTATAATTTAATATTTCATTCCCCAAGTGAAGTGTGCAAATGACATCTTGTTGTTCTCATCAAGGACCTCTGTACAAAGAATGATTCTTTTAATTGTTTCTGCACATACAGTCATCCCAAATAAAAATTTGAGTTTTAATCCCTTTTTTTTTTTTTTGCACATGCAGATATAAATCTATGCATTGAACTTTTTTTTTTTTTTGTTGACGTGGTTGCTCAACATCTAGATATTAACATGAACAGACCAAGGTGGAGAAAATATCTGCACTCTACCTCATGCTAGGCAGGTGCATATGCCCTGAGGAAACCTGCAATCTATAGAGTACAGTAAATGAAATTAATTTTCACTAGTCATTTCTGATTTGCATGTGATGGTAATTAGCAAGTGATATCCCTCTCTTCATCTTGACTCGTGATCTTTTAATCTTACTTTCTCCCCCTGTTCTGTTGAGGAGGAGAAATGAGAGAGTGCCTTGGTGGGTGTCTGGCGTCCAGCCAAGCTCAGCTCACCACGATGGCTCTAATTGGTGACAGGGTATTTGCAAGGTAAGACAGACACAGCACAGTTCAAGGGAAACAGGCCAGCAGGTGAAATTAAAGCAGAATATTCTAGGACATCTCTAAAGGCACAAGAGTTTCAACCTTATATATGAATAAATTTTGCTTTTATTTACGAAAAAGGAGATTTAGTCTGAAATTAAGTTGCCTATGCACAAGCATAGGCAACTGGCTTTATTGGTAATATCATCAGTAAAAAATGGAGTGTCATGTTTGCTTTCACCAGGGAAGTGATTTTGTTTCTCACACATAAGCACCCATCATGACTTACTAGTGCCTTGGCTGTCCCTCTTGAGCTCAGCTTCTGCTCTATAAGCACAAGGTCTGTCATTAGTCCTGCGGTGTATGTGCAAGCCCTGTGTGCATGCATTTTATAATGTTTAACACCATCAGACACCTAACTCCCTGTATGCAAAACTGAGTCAATCATACCTGTGCTATAACACCAAGTGCTAGAATCTTGAAAAATAATTCAACATGGCTATACCTAACCTTGGCATCATAAATGCCAGTTTCATTCAATTATTCGTAACTTCAGGCAGTCACACTTTCACATGCTGCACTGAAAGTCTGCATTTATTACCAAATCTATTTTAGTCTGTAAGGCAGCTGACTATGCTAATTAAAAATTTAATTAGCTGGGAAGCATTGAGTATACATGTGTTTGGGTATCTCCAGTGAAAAAGTAGCTACTGTAATGAATGTAACTCAATTTAAAATCATTAATGTGGCAAAAATCTTATCAAGAAGTATTTATACACACATCTAGGATATTGATACAAACTGAACATCATAAACACATGATTGTCCAAAAAGTCTATGTAAAGTTTCTAATTTTTCTATTCAGCTTAGTTTGTTATATTATCATTCACATTGGAAAAGTGACAGTAGTCAGTCATATCAGTTCTAATATATGTAAATACAAACATTATATATAAAAAAAAATACCCAAATACTTCCTGAAATTAAGCTGGATTATTTATTTTTAAATTAAAACCAAACAAACATCAAAACATCAAACAATGTTTTGAATTTGGTACAGAGACACTACTATCATCTCAGGGAAGCTATTCATATTTTTGTTCATTTTTTAAACAATATTCTTTAGCTGCCATCTCAGAGTCACTGAACATGAAATATAGTTGCATCACTTCCTATTTCATTAAACATTTGTAGCACCTATGAGTATAAACCAGGAATCTTAGACCCCTAAAAGAATTTTGGTGCTCTCTTAAGAAGTTCCCCCCCAAAAAAAACCCAAAATCATATGTCCATTTTAGAAAACTTTATTGAATTTTTTACTCTAGTTTTTACAGTTTTTCACAAAGTTGTAACAATATCAGAAAGTTGACAGATCTAAGCTTTCAAGTCTTTCAAACCTCAGGCTGTTTCAACATTCACAAATCAGGTACACACTGTACCGACAGGCCCAAGCCTATCTGATTTTTCAAAAATATCTGGCATGCATGTGTCATCCATACAAGAAAAACCCCAAGGCCACTCTCATGCAAAATGACAGACAGGGAGAGAGGTGATTCACTTTAAATAGCAGCCTAATGCCTAAAGTAAAATTGAAACTGAGGATCTGTTCTATTCCTTGGCCAGAGAAGTTCAAATCTGTCACCTTCTGAAGGAAGGCTTTATCCTCCAGGCTGGAATACAAAAGCTACAGAGATGTGGAGGAAGCTTGAAAATAGTAAGAGAATATAACTGTTTAATCTCTTGAAAGTTTAAACCTTTACCAGCCAGTAGGAATTACAGTTCATAGTGTATAATTATCACCGTGCATTTTGTTAATGAACAATGATTACTGGTTCATATTACTGTATTCCTCTTTGGGAAGCCCTTTAAAAAACGTTTTCAGTCAAATTTACTTCTCTATGCAGAATGGAACAGCCTCATTAGAACTGATCAAATTAAAACAAACAAAAAAACCCCACAACAAAAATAACCAACTGAAGACCTAATCCAGAAAAAAATAGTAAAGTCCTTCTGAAATGTACTCATCTGCAGGTGAATATGAGTTCAGACAATCTTCTTCCTAGAGGACTCGTTTAGTAGCATACCAGTGACTAAAGGGCATATGGTGAAAATTCAGTATCAACTTGTTGTTTACTCACAGCATAGGAAAATAATCCAAACCATAAAGACTCATAGCTAGTTCATCTATCAGTGAAAGCACATTGCTGCAAAGGAAAGCTCTGGTCATGCTTTGATATTAAGTCTATTTTTTTTTCATAGGAAAATCCCTAACAGAACCACATTTGGTGCTCTCATGAATTTGCAGTGCATATGCATTTATTTGTTTTAGATTAAAAGAAACAAAATTGCCTTTCTAGTAATATGGCTGCTGTGATTAGTACTAACTTAACAAGGGTATACAAAGATGCAGTATGTGTAATAACATCTCAGGAATAAGAGACAAATCACTTGTTCTGAAGATTTTCAACCATTAAGCCTTACTAGAGGAAGGACTTTAAAAGTCCCTTCCAAACCAATGCATTCTATGATTCTAAGATACACAGAAATATTGTATATCAGTATTATGACTGATAATGAAGCAGGTTTTCAGATTCATTATGCATAACAAAAGAATAAAGAATATTTCAAATGTTCTTAAATCATCCACTTGTCTTCATATTAAATTCCTGCATTTTCATCAAAACGTCATTTAAATTAGACATAGTAAATGTCAAGATATGGTAAGGAATTACTGATCAATACGTCCAGTTTCCTGGTAGTGCATCTACACTATTATTATGGAATATGCAGTAGGAATGCAGGGGGCATGTAGAGTTTCCCTCTCTGGGAGGATATTCGAACCCGGCTGAGTACATTTCCCTGTGATCTGCTATAGGTGACCTGCTCTGACAGGAGCTTTGGACTAGATGACCTTTGAGGTTGCTTCCAGCCCCTAACATTCTGTGAATTTGTGATAAGGTACATCACATCAAATGGTGCAAAGGGATACCCACATGAAAAATCAAAACCAACTTGTCTGGTTAACATATTTTTTTCCTCTTGTAAGTGAATCTTCATTACAAAAATTGACTTGAGTGCGCTTATGGATTGCTCTTCATGAGGAAGCAATAAAGATACTTTGTTCCAATCATAATGTTCCTCTCTTCTTATGATTTATATGCTCTTGCACTTCACTCTAGATGAAGACACTTGAAGTCTAACTCCTATAAATACAATTTCTAAAGGACATTAACATTTCTTTTCAGGAAATTTAGAAATTGTGCTTTAAAAATATTGGTTTGATCACATACTGATAAAACAAAGATCAGTTATCCCAAAGACTCTGCAACTCTTCCAAAAACATAGCTGGTAAACTGTTCAGGATATGATTTCAGATATCTATACTACTGTCATCTTCAACCTTAAACTGGAGGTATTTTCTGTGCAATAATTAATTTCTCCAGTGTGTTTTATTATTTATTTACTAATTTGTTATTTTGTTTCTGATTCTGACTTGAAAGAGAATAATGTTTGCTTATAAAGGAAAAATTACCAGTTTCTGATTATCTCAAAGTGAGATGTAGCACTAATTGTCTGTGTAATAGCCTAGCATTTTAATCTTTCTCCCATTTGAAAGATTTGTACAAAAACAAACTAGGAACAAAAATACCTTGTGATTGTTGTCACTAAAACTAATTAATACAACTCAGAACTCACCTATCAAAAATCAAGTGCTCACTGAAAGTTGTTTTTTTTTTTTTTTACTGTGTGATGCTTACTTAAAAATGAAGAGATAACAAAAACATTTTTTTTTCCTGTGGCCTTCTGACAAGTCCTGGTCTAGCAAAGCATTTGTTAATATGCTCCATTTACACTTCTGAACAATGCTATTAGATATGATGTACATACATTTAGCCTGTGCTTAAGCAGTTCATTGTATAAAATACTCTATCACCACCAAAGCAGACATAATACATTAAATGTCTTGTATATTCTGAATTATTAGCTTGAGTGTCACTAATTACCTTTTAAAGACTAAGTTATATTGGGCATTAGTCATAATCTTTTCTGATTAGCACACCTGATCTCTAATCTCTCAGCAGTGGGCTAATGCATTACCAGCCAAAAAAAAAATCAGACCAGGCTAAAATTATTTTCAACCAGGGTGGCATTATTCTGTCAATATTGTGACACATAATGCACACTGCTATATAGTGCTTTTATAATCTCTTTTAGAATTTTGAACACACAGCAGTGGTCATAATCGTTTTGGGTATATGAATGCAAGTAGCAGCAGAATTTTTCAAAATGTAGTAACTCTGCCAAAAAAAACCTGTAAAGAAATTAAAAAGAAAACAAACCAACAACTCCACCCCCCAAAACCAAAAGCAAGAAAACAAATCCGTGCCACCCCAACCAACCAAAAAAAAAAAAATCAACCAACCCCACCCAAAAATAAACAAACAAAAACCACCCAAAAAGCCACTCAGACAAGCCAGTAACACAAAACCACAATAAAAAAAACCCTGAACAACCCAATCAATCAAAACTCCCTTCTGTTAGAAAAGTCTTGCTTGTGCATTTATATAAAGAACACTAGTCAAGAGAGACTTTCACCAGGTTTTAACAGTATAATTGTACAACAGAAGAACTGGGACGTCAGTGCTCTCTCAGCAAACAGCATTCTGCAAACAGCATTCTTTTTCTGACAGAAGGATATCTTGTGAGAAAATATCTAGACTTATACTGATGTATTAATCTTAGTAAGAGTACTTTTTTTTTCCCTATATCATCCTGTCAATATATAATCTCTTTTGGTGGGTGATAACATGATGGGTGTGTGACTATGTTATCCTAAATAAAGATTCAGCTCTGTTACATGGATAATAAAATGATGGAGATTCTCCTTTTTCATTTCCAGAGGGATTTTATTTATTTTATTTTATTTTATTTTATTTTATTTATATTTTTAATCCAAGTTTGTAAATTTCTATAAAAATTGTAGCATCCTCTGTTATAAGAACAGTAAAATAATTAACTGGAAATGTTCTGATATACTTTGACTCTTAATTTAAGTTACAGTGCTGGAGGGAGTCATTAAAGCCTATGCTGAAGGGGAGTATCACATAAAGTAACAGTATGGATGAAGTAGGAAATGTATCAGATGAATGTCTAAAAGAGCAACAAAGAAAGCAAGATATCCAAGGAGTGCCTGGAACATGTTCCTTAATATAATGGAGAAGTCTTTTTTCCAGTGTTTGTCCCATCCTGGACCTGCAGGTAAGACACTAGGCAAAGCTCACAAGCTGTCCTGGTCACTGTGATGTCTTCACACCATTTGGTGAACACAGATGTTTTCTAAAAGATAAAAGAGTGTGATTTTCTATTGTATTTGGATTCCACAGTTTACAGTTGTCTTTTTCTACTTACTTGAATTTAATCTGAACAAATGTTATCTGAGTTAATGATTTTTCACAGTTTTTTATGACACTTTCACAACAAATTTACTCCATCTCAGCTCCGCAATCCTGTCAAGAAATAAAACACCCAGAAACCTGATCAAATGGATTAGAAACACTGTTCTTAAATAGACTGAACGATTTGGTCTGTACAATAATAAATTCACTATCAAGTCAAAGAGAAATGAACTCCACTACTGGAAAAGTTTAAAATTATCAGTCGTTCTTCAAGATAAAAAATAATGGCAGGATTTCAGACACTAGAAGGAAACAAGAAGAGATCATTACACATAAAAACAGCTGTAGGTGGCTAGGAACAACTGAGTAGTATGAAATAAGCAACTTGAAAGCAAAACAATCTGCAGAAAAGTCAAATTAAAAATGAACCATCAAATATCTTCATTATGTGCAGGGAATAATAATAAAGTGGAAAGCATTTAGTGACTAATGAGATGAAAAACAATATAAACACACAAAGTGAACACTGGATGAAAACTATCGTTATCAAGAGAAGAAGATACTTCAAGGTGTTCAGAATACTGGCAAATTTCATTAAGATTAAAGCTGTATGATACATGTAATTCTCAACAGTTTAAGGCTCACTGTGTTCTAGTTCAGTCCTGGAAATATTGAACATGTTTTATATTTATTTGACTAAACTAGAAAACTTGGCTCAAATTCAAAAGTATATAGATTTTCTCCAAAACCTCATTCTTCAAAAGGGGTTTTACAGTGGAATATCTTGACTTTGTTGCATGCTTCCATGTGTCAAATATAAGTTCCATATTTTAGCTCTATTTGCATTTGGTCTTCAATCTATCCAAAAAATTGAAATTGCCTGTGGTGGCTAGATACTGTCATACATTTCACCAGGCTAATAGGAAAAGTAGATGCTAAGAGTTCTGGCCACAGAAGCCAGAGTGCTTTATCTATTCTTCTTTTAGATTTGTGAGGAATATTGACAAGTCTTGTTCACTTTGCTGCTTAATTTTGACCTGATTAAAAGACAAAGCTTACAGACAGCTTCTACTGTGCAAGAGGCTAATTTGGGTGCACTTTTCCGCATGTACCACATGCAAAAGAGTTTTCATTTGGTTTTGTTCATATTGAGTTTTAATTCTATCTCAAAAAATGTCCTTATCTACATCTTAAATGGGGACATGGTTTTATGTGAAGTATTTTTTTGCCCTTTCTACTAATTTTGGTGCATAAGCCTTGACTAACAGCAAAATGGGTGCACATTTGCTTAGTGCATTCCCACACCCCTAAGTAAAATGAGGGAAGAATTTCAGAAGAACGAAATGAAAAATCCCATAGGAAACAAAAATACAAATATTTAATCAATGTATTTCTTCCTCCCTTTCCCAGTCTCAAATACATCACTTGACTGTGAAAGACATCTTTTCTGAAGTAACTCCTCTTCTTCTAACTTTGGTGTTCCTTCTTCTGTTTGTCTTTTTCCTGAGGGGGTGGGGGAGGAGAAAGCTTCTTCTTTTTTTTGTCTTCCTTTTCTGCCTGTGCATATTTTTTTTCCCTTTTTTGAATATACTGACTGGTAGGAATCTTGGAGGATAGGAATCCTCTTAGATAATAAATAGCTTGATCCTACATTTGTGTCACTAATGTTGGGATTTTTTACATCTGTCAAGATGAGGATGAAGTTTCAATTTATAATTTTTATAAATTCAGCTACACAGCCTAAATGTCTATGCATTTTTGTAGGGGAGTGTATATGAGGTTGATACACAGAATTCCTGACTAACTACTGTTTGTATCTATATGATAATCATTGTTATTTGGGTGACTTCAGTGATTGGTCCTCAGTTCTGATTATGAAGAATTAGTCATTGTTTTCTATCATTCACTCATTAACGGTGATCCTGTGAATGGCTTTTCTCTAATTATGACAGATGATATACATGCCCTTTTCTGCCTGTAGCTTGCCATTGAAATTATAAAATTACTTGAATTCACTTCAAAACCAGGCATGTGGAGTCAATGTACCAGACTCTAATTCACTTCCAAGTAGTCAATTTAATGCTTACAGTCTTCCCTATGACTAAAAAACTCTTTGAGAAATAGTCTGCCTATTCTGACTACAGGTCCCAAGACCACAATATTCCTCTGTGACGCTGCAGAACTAGATTTGTGCAAGCCAGTCTGATCTTATATTAGCAAGTGCTGCTAAACTATGTCAATTATTTTTATATACAGATTTTAAGTATTTAAAGGTTTGTTGTTTGTGTTTTGTTTTGTTTTTAATCTATACTATTGACTTTCACAGATCACCCTTATATTTGTGCAATGTATAATTTTTATGAATTTTGCAGAGAGAGGGAAGCTTGAGGTCCACAAGACGTTTTTTAAATATCTGATAAAGGACTCAAATATTGTTCTTTCTCTCTCTCCAAAAGATGTTGATGTTTACTTTGAAAAATTGTGCATGTAGGGATTTTCTTGTAATATTGGTGGATATATATCCAGAAAGGAAGAAAGGAGGATCATGGAAACTATAGATCTGTCAGTCTGACCTCAGTACCAGGGAAGGTCATGGAACAGATCATCTCAAGAGCTATATAGAAGCTAGCTATATTAGCATGTTATATGTTCAAGAACATATAGAAATGTATTAACCTTTGATGAGTATTATGAATAAGGGGAAATTGAGGTAAGGATTTTATGAATATATATATATTTATTTATAAATTAGCTCTGCCTCACTCATAACATAATACAAAGTTTATAAAGCTTTCTGTTGTGGGTTATCTTCACAATAGTAATGGTTACAAATAGTTTGAGAAGAGTATTTGGAAAAGATAAATCCAAAGGTAGCAATACCCCACTTACAAAAGGAAGTAACTTCCCAGGGATTTAGGAATATATCAAATATTCACAACACTGTTTGCTGATTGTGGAAATTTCTCTTAAGGTCCCATTTTAGTAGAGAATTCTAGCGAACTGCTATAGCTGCTTATCCACACATATGGAGAGGGAAAACTGAGAGTGAGACAAAGAGCTCACTCTCTCCGCAACTGTTCCGTTTTAATGAAAAGCCAAGTCTAATTTTGTCACACATCACAAAGGAGAGTGTTTCCAAAGCCAGACAGACAATAGAAGCGGGCACCAGGAACAGATAACCATCTTTCCTTGCCCACTTGTTCCCATCATGGGGTGTCTTATCATGCCTAGCAGGGTGTGTGGCTTTGGAGAAGGGGCCACGTGAGTCTACTCACCTGCAGCCCTGAGTGGGGAGAAGTGTCTCACCTGAACTGGCTCCCTCCATCCCAGCTTCTCAGCTTCCCCCCATCCTGGCTTTGCAGGGAGAAGAGGGGATTTGAAGGTACTGCCACAATGAGCAATCCCAAATAGAACTTGTCTTTCAGTTTTCCTTCTCTGATAATGTCATAGGGTGAGTTTTAATTCATTGCTTTTCATACCAACCTGCCCCATGTCAGCTTCAAAATGAAAGTGCTGGCTGGAGTAAAGTATTATGGGGCTTGAAGTTCAGATTGTAACATGGGAAGCTTCCTGTTCCTGTTGCTGCTTTTGAGTTCCAGTGTCATTTCCATCATCACAAAGTCCCAGTAAGAACTGTGTACAACTAAAATGTCCTTTGCTAATACAGGATTATTGTCACCTAGCAGCCTTTCTGAAAACATGAAAATGGAAACTTGAGAAATCTTAAGGTGGAAGAAAATGCATAGAACACCCCCTACAAAATTATCATTAATATAAAAATAAATAAAATCGTGTTTTCAAAAGAGGATAGAAGGATAAAGAAAAAAGCACTTTGACTGATACATACAACTAAAGTTTATCTGTGATTATGCTGAAAAGAATATTTTACTTATGACAGAACCACAACAGAAGCTAGAGGGAACACAATTGATTTACTTTCTAAGATGTCATCTTGTTAAAAGACTTAGGTGGAAGATCCCAAAGATAGTTGAGTTATTTAGCAGTGTAGCAACAAAGATTTTGTAAGAGCTAAGAACTATGACCCTGTGAAAATTTAGAAAATTGCACTACACTGTCTCTGAAATAAGTATACAAAATGGACTGGTAAATAAAATAAAGAAGTTATCGGATTACTTTCTTGTTTGGTTTGATTTCTGTCTTTGCAGAAAAATGAGATTAAAAAATTAAATCTCCTGGACAACATTCTGAAAACATAACATTTCAGTGTTTTTCTATGACTCCTAGTTACTTAAAAATCCATAAACCATACAGAATCATTTTTGCTTCCAGAAATCAAAAATTAACACTAGGGACAATGTTATCTGCATTTTTAATTTGTCATTCACACATGAAAAAAATAATTTCTTCTGTAAGGGATTTCATATCCTGCAGGAAGTGTTTTAGTGTATCACTGTAACATCCTGAAGACAATTTTTTCCTTGTCAATAAGGAAAAGATCAGTGAATACTTGATGCTTTAATATATTCATTGTTGCCCTAGGTCTAGTACTTGGGGTTTTCTTTTGTTTTGTTTTCCCCCTTTTTTGTTTTTTATGCCATAAAGTGTTTTTTTAAAATCTTCTTTAAACTATAAGACATTTGAAAATTTTCCTTTTGGAAAATATTTTTATGCAGAGCAGAAGTCAATAGCATTCATTACCACTATTTTAAAGCTGCACATACTTGACAAGGTTTCAAAAAATATAACTATGACATTTAACATAAAGCTTAGTAATGTGAAGTCCAAAAAATGATAATTTTTTCTACATCATTATGCTACTGTAATAGTATTATTAGAAGTATTGAGGCAAAGTTTGTTGGTTTTTTCTTTTTTTTTTTTTAATTGCTTTGGTTTTCTTTTCCCCCAAAGATTAACTCTTTTTTTGAAATATATTGATTTCAAGAATGCTTTGAAGAGAAAATTTGAAGCAAGCATTAAGAGAGTCTCATTCCTTGATCTTCTTGCTATAACCTCTACGCAATACATCTTGAAGCTCATTATCGGAAAGCTATTAATAAAATAAAGTGGATAATAGAAATTAAAAGATCAGCACAAGGGATTTTATTTAAACATATATGTATCAGAGGTTGAGCAAGCTTTCTGCTTGTTACAGTAGAGAAGCTATGGCATCTTCTTTTAACCTATAGAGGTATTTGGTTAAGATCCCACATCAGTTTCTTTTGTGTCTTCCATTCCCCAGTATGTCTAGAGTAAAATTTAAGCTGTAGCCAATGTTAAAAGGTCCAAAACTAAGATAAAATTTTGAGAAGCACTTTAATCAGAATTTCTTTGAAATTATTGCAGTAGTAGAGGGTTTTCTCACTTCCTCAACATTTTCAGGTGTTTTATTTCCATTTCTACAGGTGTATTTTTGTCCATGCTTTGATACTAAATTAAAAAAAAAAATAGACAAATATACACGCACTTTCAGTTACATTAACCTAGTGTTTGCATAATAGTATACATCTCGTCCACTTGTTGCAGCCTGTAGATTATGATGTAGACAGCAGCTCTATTACAGCCGTTAGCAGTGTTTCCTGTACCTGTGTATCAGTGTGAGAGCTGAAATCCCCCTCACACCGACAATAACCAGCCTAGCTCAGTCTGGAAGCAAATGAAAAGCTGTATTTACAAGCAAATCTACAATCTGTGATGAAATGCAACGAATGTGTACAAATATACACAATTCACAACATATACAGTCAACAAAAAAAGCACAACCAAGATCCCTTTGTTTCCCCTAAAGAGGGGACCTCCCAAGGGGCCCCCTCCCCAGACCCCCCTGGTAGAAGGCAGAGAGTTAAGAAGCAGAGAGGCTGTTAGATTTAGCTTGCCAAGGTCAGTGTGTTATCTTCATCCAGAAAAGAAGCAGCAGCAGCCAGGCATCCCAGCAGGTTGCAAACTCAGACTCTGACTGCCCCAACTTTGTTTAGAGTAATGGTTCTTAAATATTTCTATCTATCCAATGCAAGTGTTTAGAACAATCATTACTTTGCTTTCTTACACCCAATAGTGACTTATTTACATTCCTTCGCTTTCTCTGCTTGAACTTTGAAAAGAAAAATTAAAAAGACAGTTTCAAACCATCACAACCTGACATGGAATTATAGTCTTAGCTGTTTTCAAAGACTTTGACAACAATTTGCAGAAAGAAGTTTTTGACCAAATACTATCAAGAGCCTATGAATAGGATCAAAATCTAGTAACAAACCACAATTCCCCTTATTTTGCTCAAATTATTTATGGGCACCGAGGAAGCACACCTTATATAGGAAAAGTCAAAATACACATGTAATTGATAGGATAAAGTAAAATTTTATAATCAAGAAATAATTGAAATATAGAAGTCTCATTATTGTTACTAATACAAATAGAAAATATTAATAGAAATAGAATAGAAATATAAATAAAGGAATATATATATGAATATATATATATAAAATAAATGAAATATAAATGGAATGGAAAGTATTAAGAGGAATATAAAAGCCAAAATACACATGTAATTCATAGGAAAAAAAATTATAATTGAGATAAAATAGAAATATCAGAGTCTAATTATTATTATTAATCATGTACAAAACACATAAAAGGGACTTCTGAAGGGTCATCTTGTCCAATACCCCTTGCTCAACCAGGACCATCCTAGCATTGGCTGTTCATGACTGTGTACAAGTGGCCTTTGAATATGTCCAGGAGTGGAGACACTGCAGTTTCCTTAGACGACCTGTTCCAGTACACAGTCACTCACAAAAAAAAAAAAAAAAACCCCAAACAACTCCTGATATTCAGAAGCATCCTACTGTGTCTCAGATTGTGCCTACTGCCTCTTGTCCTGTCACTGGGAACAACTGTAAAGAGACTGGATCCATGTTCTTTGCACTCTCTCCTCAGGCATTTATACATATTGATGAGGTCAGCCTGATCCCTGTCTTCTCCAGGCTGAATAGTCCCAGCTCTTTCAGACTTTCATCACAGGAAAACAGAAAGATCAGTAGAATAACAAACAAGAGGAGAAAAGGTTATTGCTAAGGAATGATGTGAGCTGCCTGATTAGAAAGTTTTTTGTTCAATGAGCTGTATTTTCCTAAAATCAAGTGAAAGCTTTGTCCAAGAAGAAAATGACAACTATCCTACATAAAACAAAAGGAACCTAAACATTTGATGATGTCCATAGGTTATATTCTCAAGACAACTTTTAAGTTATGATTACTGCATCCAAGACTGCATCAATAAACTCCTGAATAGGTAACATAAACATGATGAGGAAACTGACAGAAACATTGCACCTTTATGTACAATATTGTGTGAATCTATTAGTTAACTAGGAATCTTCCATTTTTATTCCCTCCATTTCTACAGACAAGTAATGTACTTTTGATCCTATTTATTTAAAATTGAGTTTAATTCAAACATTGATTTGCAAATTATTTGTTCTAGTTCTCCCAATAACAGACAGTAGAAGTAGTTATCTTCTTACTAAAAAGAAATCAAAACATACTTTGTTGGAACAAATAATCTTGTGGTTTATTTTGACACAATGTTAAACTGAATTGAGTTGACAAATGAGGCATCCACTTCCTTTCTGGCCTACATAAAAATATTTGAAAAATCTGATTGCAACTTGCAGACTTCAAATCAAATAGTGTTTAGCAACAGATGCAGCTGATAAATTTACCAGCCTGAAGTTTGTGACAAGTGAATTCTGACTGCTTAGAAATCAAACTGTTCTTTGAAGACAAGGAAGATCTAAGAGAAATTCCCCACTCTTTTCTACATTCATCATTTACCTCCATTAAGAATATCACAAAAGGAGACTTCAAGTTTCTCAGAAGTCAGCTGATCCTGGCTGGAAGACTTTATATGTTGAGGAACTACTGATGCTGGTGAGGGATCTAGAGAACAAGTCTTATGAGGAACAGGTGAAGGAACTGGGATTGTTTAGCCTGGAGAAGAGGAGGTTGAGGGGAGACCTCATGGCTCTCTATAAATACCTGATATAAGGTTGTAGTGAGGTGACAGCTAGTCTCCTCTATCTAGTATCAGGTGGTGTCTGATCAGAGGAAATGCCCTGAAATTGTGCCAGGGGAGGTTTAGATTTGATATTAGTAAAAAAATTATTTGCAGAGAGTGGTCAGGAGGTAGAGGTGTTCAAGGAACACCTGCGGACAGGGCATTTTGTGACATTGTTTGATTGCCATGGTGGCTGGACTCAATGATCTTAAAGGTCCTCCCTAAATAATTTTATGACTCTATGCACAATACAGTTTACCTGAGCAGGCCCAGACCTGTGCTGTGCTGCATGTGCAGTGTGGTCTTCAAGTCTGTTCTGCACTACTTGAATCTTTTGACTGCAGGATAGCCTCAGCTCATTCATTCTAAGAGGAACCTGGCCTTGCTTTTTACCTAACAGTGTAACAAGCAGTTCTTATGAGAACATAATTTCTCTTTTGACTATAGAGATGATAAAAGAGCTGTTTCCTTTTGAGAAAATTCCATCATAGTTTGAATGACTGAAATGGGAGAATCTCTGCTATTGATGGGGTCAACATGGTGTGCAGCACACGGAGTTGTGTGTAATGCTGCACTACTTGTGACTTCCAGCACCTAAAGGGACATAAGCCTATTTGTAGTACTGCAGCGTGTTAGCTCTAATAAATAGCATTTTAAATTATATCTTACAAAGCCTAAGTACTTTGTATTGAGATCATAAACAGAACCTCCTGATGCAAAACAGGAGCCCTTTTGAAAATGCTGTTTAACATAGCTAGTATTAATGAGGCATAACTACCCCTGCAGTGCAATCTGACATTTTCCTGTGAAGCTGGATATCCATAGACGTAAAACTAGTTCATGTAACAGGAAAACTACTAGATCTTAGCCCAGACAGAAGTTAATTAAGGTTTGCTTATACATATTCCTTTGAGAAGTTCCTTTTGTTCATGCTTGTATGTTGCTCATTTTATTCCTCTTATCTTTTCCTCTGAAGCATCTGATTATTCTTTATTCAATCATACCTATGTAGACATCCATTTTATGCCTTTTTCATGAATATTGTTGCACAGAAAGAATACTTCTTTATAATGATGCTCAGGTTGGCTTGATACTAAATCTAATCCTACTGCTCAGAAGACACATTGGGGTCATGCAGTCCCTTCCTTTTGAAAGCAGTGTGTTTGTGAGTATCATGTCTCCTCTGTGAAGATGAGGTGTTATTTGTATGAGATACTCGTTATCAGATGGCTAGGCTGAGGTAGCCCTGGGCCAAGGGTGAGATGATGAGCAACATGAAAGCCTACAGTCACTAGAAAGACATCAATCACAACTGCAGAAGTGAGATCTCAGAAGAAAAGAAGCACAGGACTCTGAACTTTGTGTTTGGGTTTTAAAGGGGATATCATAGGTTGTTTCCTGGCTAAATAGGTCTCCTTTGCTTTCTTTAAACAAAGCTTTTTTAAAAAAAGAACAGGTATCTTTAAATTTTATAATTTTTCTCCTTCTCCTGTTGTGAAATTTAAGCTGCTAGGTTTTCAAAGGGTATCAGTATCTTTTGGTACCTAAATAATCAAAATATAACTAAATGAAAGGAGACAGTTCTTTTACAAGAAATATTATATTCCAAGAATATAATATACTATTTGTATTTATCCTACAATTAATTAATTTTGGGATCTTAATTTGGGGGATTTTCCAAGGCTATGATCAACATAGTGTTGAAAAGTCTACACAGGGAAAATTTGTATCTTGAAATTTGTTGATGTTGTTTCGTTGTCTTCTAAAGCATGTTTCTACCTCCTGTAATAATAGCTGTGATTTAAGTTTTATCAAAAGTTACTTAAGACTTCATTCCTTATCCTGTAATGTCCTGCTTCAGAGCATTTTCTAATGTGTGCTTCTTCTTTTATTTTCCATTTCCTCTCTCTTTGTTTCTGATGGGAGGCTGTTTCATAAATGATCTCATAAAGGGTAATAGGTAGCTAATGCTGGATAAGTATAAACAAGAAAATTTGTACTGCTATAAAGATTTTTACTATTGAAAAACAATAAATACATCTAAAATAAAGTAGTCTTTCCTAGAGAGGACAAGTGTTAAAGCTAAATTTAAAAGGTAGTCAGTAAAAGGAAGGAAAGTAGACTGAAAGACATTTAAAGTGAGTTATGGCAAAATTGCATACTTAGTCTTCAATACTATTGCCTCTTAAAAGGCACAGCTGCTATAATGAACTAATAAAGAGCACTCTGCAAAATGCTTTAGAAACTTTTTTCAATGCTTTTTCTCACAATGTAAGATACTCCACCAACACACAGAGAGAACTAGAGGGTTTGTGGAATGCAGTCTGAGAATGTGGCACAAACCATTTTATAATGCAGTCTGTAGAGTTGAAATGTGATGATAAAATACCTGAACATTTTTGTGGGGAAAGAGAACTTCTCTCGTAAAATAAATCTTGCAAGATTTTTCATCATTGATACAACAGAAGGTGTGTATAAATATTTAAATATGTGTATATATATGCACACATAAATGTATAGATTTGTGATCACTTGATGAGTTTATAAGATTGATCAATATAACCAGTTTTAATTCTTCTCACAGTCCTGAAAAATTGCTTTCATTATGGCCTTTCTGTTCACCTTCACTGTCTCACCACAGCCTTACAAATGCTCTGAATCATAGAATTTCTTCATTTTTGCTCTCCTACACAGAAATCCTACAGGAAAAATAATGACCTTTCTTTTTTTTTTTTTTTTCTTTTTTAAATCCTGCTCATTACAGCCCAGCTCTGCAGCTTGTTTGCCACACCTAGAAAACACATGTCCCCTGGGAAGTAAATGAAAAGTTATGTGACAGATGGAATTGTCATGAACCGTCCCTCCATTTAATCTTACATCAGTATTGTATGAAGGATTCAGGGGCAGGGAAAAAATACTAAAGGATGAACTTTTCTTCTAGTACCTTGAGGTGTCAACCCTAACAAAGTTTCATCTGCTTGGTTGATTTTGGACAATATTTAACAACAAGATCACTGGTTTTAACCTAATTGATTTTGTTACACACTCATATCCCCACAGTCACCTTCACTCAGTCCCAACTTCCCTTGTAATAAGGGAGATTGATAATCTGTAAAAACTGGGCAACATTCATGTTTGTTTTGTACTCTGTAGCTGCTTACAGTTACAAGTCTTGGTATATCTGTCCTGTTCCTTAAGGATCTACATGCATTTGTGGCATTTTAAATGGTCTTTGTTTCAGTTCAGTAGTTCTCTTTTTCCAGAACAGACCCTATTGTTCTCTTTAAAGTCTTTATAAGCAGAAGGACAATGTGGGGTTGGATTTGCCATTGATTGTCTCAGTCCTCCTCCAAACAAATTGATACATCCAATGCATGGATGTATGGTTATCCTCTTAACAAGTTGCTACTCCCAGTCCTGTTCATCTCACTGGAAGTAGCACCCTTTGTAATGGTCTGGTCCCAGACATCTACTGTCTGTATTGATTCCAAATCTCATCTTTTGGACTTGAACTGTCAACACAGTGTATACAGAAAGAGTTATAATCTCATGATACGGTATGAAATAAACGTAAAAATAAGGACTCCCTCATTTCATCTGGATTCTCATACTTGCACTATAGATTATTTCTGTGGTTTTACAGAGAAACCAGGGCCTACAAGAAAGCTGGTGAGGGACTTTTTAGGATATCAGGTAGTGATAGGACTAGGGGGAATGGAATAAAGCTGGAAATGGGGAGATTCAGGCTGGACATGAGGAAGAAGTTCTTCCCCATGAGAGTGGTGAGAGCCTGGAATGGGTTGTCCAGGGAAGTGGTTGAGGCCCCATCCCTGGAGGTGTTTAAGGCCAGTCTGGATGAGGCTCTGGCCAGCCTGATGTAGTGTGAGGTGTCCCTGCCCACGGCATCTAGTTCATCATGGAAGTAGATGATCCTTGTGGTCCCTTCCAACCCTGACTGCTTCTACGATTAAAGATACTTGAGAAAACTGACTTCAACATGTTTTACCAAGTAGTTCTTCAGTTCTTCTCCAGCAGTCTCTGAAGCTTGTGCCTCACAACAAGAATGGTTTTGTTTTGTTTTAGTGTTGGGAGTTTTCACTATTCTAACTCTTATCCTTTCTAGATAGTCTTCACAGCTAATACTTCCTTCATGCACCAGTGAACAGAATTTTGTTACAGACTTCCTATGATGTCAAATTTCTACTCAGTGAAGCAAAAACAAATGCATGATTTAAGTGATTCTATCTAGAGATTACAGAACAACATGTCCAGTGAGGATCCTTTTCATCTCACCCAAACTACACAGAGAGCAGTCATGAGATCCTTTGATTTTGCCACAAAAAAAGTTTTAGTTTATACTAGCATATGCTGCATAGCTCATCTTAAAAAAAAATTAAAAAGGTAATTAATTGCAAAGTTTCTACATTTCTATGATAAAGTTATATTATTCCCAATTTTCAAGTGAAAATCAGTGAAACTGTATAATATTGATTCCAGAGTCAAGCTGAGAGTCATACAGTTTGGGCTTAGTGATCTTAAAAGTCTTTTCCAACTGTCAATATTCTATGATTCTTTGATTCTATGACAAAGGAGGGAGCAAGACCAACAAAGTTGGTTTGTTTTTTCCCCTGCTTCTTTTTCAACTGTTCACCTTTAACACACACACACACACACACACACAAAATACTAATAAGGAGATATAAAGAGGAGTGCTAATGTGAAATAGACCTATGGTGGAATCTTTTAGATTATAATAGAATTGATCATTTTATTTTACCTTTTTTATGATCTTAATGGAACTGAAAAATCTAACTGAAGACATGATGTAACCATGGGAAAAGAATGCAAATGTTTTTAAATTTAAATGCAGAACATCACAGAGCTGTTTCAGAGGCCACTGTGACTGAAGCATTCTAAAAGCCTTAACCAAGTACATATCCACAGACCATTAAAAAAAAAAAAAAGTGATCATCTATAATAGCAAAATCAAATGTGCATACAAGCAGAATATGGACAATGCAACCAAAGAAAGTGCTCATGTATAACTGACCACATTATTGCAGCACTGTACATAGATGAATGAAGAAATAAACTGAGGACTGGAAAGTGTGATGGAAGGAAGGCTTGTGTCATATGTCTCATTAAATAAGTGAACCTTCAGTTCAGATTAATAACTGTTTCCTTAGGTCACAAATGGAAATTATAACACACAGATACTTCTGCTGCCACTCTTACTACTCTAAAAATGTGGGATAACAAATAGCTTTGTCATACATGATGTCTTAATTTTGACCATATTTCAGAAAAGGAAATTGTATTTTTATGGGTCTTAGGATATTGTATCAAGATATATATAATAACATATCTAAGATTAGTTAAAATATAACTTTAAATTGAACATACAAGTCTACCTAGATATTCATTAAGGATTACCTTAAGAATACCTCTCTACTGCTTTCTCTTGCTTCTTTGTGATTTGTAAGATCTAAGTATACAGAACAATGTCACAGTATAGTTTTTCTAGGATTGCATCAGTTCAAAGGAAAAAGAACATAACTGGCTTTTTACTTGTTTACTCTTTTTAAAAAAATATATATTTTTTAAAATCTTTGAATGACAAGATAAAAGAAAGTACCATCTCATAGCCAATACAGTGATAATATTTTGGGCTAAAATAGCTGTTTTGACCCAAAACTTTACAACTTGTTTCATTGAATCCTACCCCTTTGGAGTTCAATGCATAAAAAGACAGAATGTGATTGAGTCAAAATTGTTTCTTTCTAAAACTTTGCATGCAACTACTTAGATTTGATTTTACACATGGAATTTGTATTCTGAAATAGTGTAACAGGACAAATTACACAGAATAGACCCTCATTACTGCCAGTGACTGAACAGGAGATAAAAGGTTAACCAATTTTTACAGTCAAAAAGGAATTCTACTACTAACAATTCTCTACTCATTTCAGCTCATACAAAATATATCTAGTCTTGGAAAACAATTCAGGCAAGGTTTGAAACTTCTGTTGTAGCTTGCATTAAAAATTTGTTAATCAGCTAAACTGCTATACAGGATCCATTAGCGTGTGAACCTGGATTGTCTGTGCTTTGATACTAATTTCTTGTTAGGATCTAGAGAAGGAGGAGATATGTACTGCTGTTTTGGTTTTCCTTTTGCTATGGTGAGCATTAGTGGTATTAAGTTTGTTTGCATTGACAGAATGCTTTTCTGTACGAGACTGAATGAGCATTCCTTCTAGGTCTACACTGAAGAAAGAGCAGTTAGATTGCTGTACTGACTGCAGCCAAAGTTCAAGACAAAAACTTTCAGTGTTTTATAAGTGAAAAAAAGTGTAATAATTTATAGAATTGCACACACAAGCACCAAGAAACAGAAGTTTACATTGCTATAAAAGTTCTCAGTGCTCTCCAAGAGCAACCTGGAGTGAGTGGATCTAGAAGAATGTTGCCAGTAAGCAAAACCTACTTTGACACAATATGAAGTTAATTTTCATAATAATTGTCTCTTAAAGAATATACATTTTGAAGTTCCAGTATGTATGGTAAAGTAAAAGTTTTAATTAATGTAATAATTTTGTAATCAATCCTAGTACAGCAATTGACTGGAATTATGAAAATACTGATAATTCTGTTTACCAGTAGGAAAATGTTTATTAAAAAAAAAAAAAAAATCAGGCTTGTGTTTCCTTTGTTCTTATTGTTGGTTTTTTTCACTCATTTTGAAGTGTATTTATGATTCTCTATTTTATCTGATATTATTATGCATTGTGCAGACTGGTTATATGAAAATGATATACAAATGAAGTGTTGCACAAACAGCTCATGCCTATTTATAAAAGAAATTCTTGTGAAATAGTTTTCCCACAATAAACCTCTTAAAAAGGATAATAATGTTTGCTGAAAATGTACTATTTAGCGTTATTAGAGCAATATACAGCTAACAAACAAATTCTGTGAAGTAATATATTGATATTTCTTTTTGTAGAATAACTCTTTATGCTTATTCTTATTATAAAATACATTTTTCTAAATAGCTATGATGATCAAAGTATAATAAGTGTCAAAACTTAAAAATGTTTTTCATGAAGATATATAAAAATTGTACAGCTAAATGAGGTGAAATAGGTATTATGTATATTCTTTAAAACATTGATGTTTTAAGTGTTCAGCTAAACAAACTAAACAGAGCATTTTATTTTAGAGAATGAACTTGGCACTAGAGTTGGGCAAAAGAATTAGAATATAATTTGCTATACCATTAGCTAAAAAAACTTCCTTTAGATGAATAGGAAATTAAAATTTACATTATACATGATTTAGTAAAGAAAATAGAAGCAGCACAGGAATCAAAAAGCTAATAGAGGTAAAAATACTACAGCCGTTTAGCTTTAGTGGTTGGCAAGTATTCAAAGACACACAGGATGGTTCTGAGGAGAAAGATGCCTTCTTCAGGCCATGGCATCACTGTGGGTGGTAGGATAAAGGACAGGAGAGAGCTTTGTAGCTCCCTCCTTCTGCCCAGCCTCCAAAGTGCTCAGGAAGCTTTCACCTTTGAATGGCTTTCTCACAGCTTTTTCTTTAACACTACATTCTATACTGCTCCCTTCCTTCCTGTCCCTGACTGAGATGCAAAACAAACTGCCAGAGCCTGCTGACAGACTTTGAGGAAATTCCCCAGTCTGTGTCTAATGACAGCACTACCATAAATAGGAACAATTTGGGAAGTGTTTGATATTATTTGTGAGGTGTGCATTTTGGTCATCCTTTGCTCATTATTTTTATAAACTTAATTTTTTACAGTTATGCATAATTTATGTATCCTGACAAGTTTTTCTCAGCCTGGGTATTGTAAAAGTTGGGGATTGTAGTTTGTCTTCTAAATGAAGCTTTCTGCTTGGTTTTGATCCAATACATACATTTCTCTGCCTCCAGTTCCAACCATTAAAAATGGAAGTTTTAAGCATTCACATTTTTCAGAAGTGTTTAAAACTTAGATGTGAGTACTGTGGATCAGTTCATAAATATCAAAAAAGACAAACAGATGTATAATTTAAATGATTATGTTATGCCAAAGAGTTTTTGCTTTAAATATTTCCCACTTATCATCTTTTTAGTTTAGACATTAGTATAAAGCTTATTTATCATTTACACATCATATACAATAGCAACTCAGAGAGTAATACCTTGTTTACTGCTTTATCACTGTAAGCATGGGCAGGGTAGATTGAAAAAAAAAAGGGGGAAAAATGCCAGTCCTCACCTCTCAACACTTGCACAACTATTACACAGCTCAAGTGACAATACTTGCAATATCTTAAATGGATGAAATCTCTAGACTGACCCCAACAGCCATAAACACTTTTATCCTTCACACCCAACTATTTAACCTTCTTTACCTACTTGTCTTCAGCCTCTTTCTCAGAATAATGGTTCTTCCAGGAACATGATTGCAAATACTCTATGCTTTCTGCTGCACGCAGACAAGGATGTGGCAATCAGCATGTCTCTCCTCACTGAGCTGCATTCTGACCTTTTGACCTCACAGATCTTCCAGGTAGCTACTGAGTGTACTGGCATACTTCATTATCTTGAGATTTTCCACATCCACATTCTGTTTTTCAGGTGCACTTCAGTCCTGAACTCAGCTTTAAGTGACTATCAGGTTAGCATTTTCTACCTACTTCTTCACTGCTTAACTCTTATTTTTTCACACAGTTGAGTTCAGCTGCAATTTTGCTCTAGGAATCTATTCTCATATAAATAGATATTGCACAGAAAGAATCCTAGTCTTATTTGGTATGTGCCCTTTAAATTGGCATTTTGTCCTCAGCTGTCTGTCTTCCTGAACACAGTTAACTCTTAGTAAAACATTTTCTGAGGAAAATATTTATTATATTCAAAACCAGAAGCCTGCAGCACATATTGAAAATTGATTCACACAATCAATCTTGGAATGTTGTTTTGTTTTGTTTTCCTTTATCAGTTTATGTGAGTTTTTTCCAGAAGGAAATGGGAAATCTAAAGAAAAGGCTTTGAAATACAACGAGGAATCAATTCGCAGTGGTACTTTCCTATTTATGAATGTGAAGCACAGGAGTAAATCTGTCCAGCCACAGATTCACTAGGTAATATATCCATTCTCAAACCACAATATAATAATATGCAAAGCACTTTCAGAGTTTACGAAAACAAATCTTGTCAGCCAACATTGAGGCTTTATTTGCGTCAAGTAACATTTAGTCAATTGCTGCAGGCAGCTTCTAGTTAGAAGAAAAGTCCTCTGGGAATAGAAGTTTCAGGTCCCTGAAGTAAGATGCAGTAAAACATAGCATCAGCAAAGGTCACAGCTCCTGGCTTCTACTATGTGGTAGGAAGTGAAGGTGTACAATTAGGAATGGCACAGAATGTTGTTTGCCCAAGCACTAACAGCTAAAGCAGCATTTATGACATCAAAGCTTAGCATAGGATATCAGACTCTGTATAGAGCCCTGGAAACTCTGTAACATTTCTCTCTGTAATATTAGCATCAGAAGTGAAGGAAAAAGAATTCATAATACTGACCCATCTGCTAGCTATTCATCACTTATTTCAATAAAATAAAGGGAAAAGCACTAGAATTGTCACACAAAATAGACTAGAGCTCATAAAGCATCATCCCACAAACATTACAATAAAAGTTTTCTTGTTTACAATAACTCCATGCCTTAGAATGCTCTGCTAAGTTTATTCTTTCAAAGACTCTAGACCAAAATGCTCAGATTATTTTGAACAGAGAATAGGTAGCTGGTAGTATAAACTGATGGTATAAGCCTTTCATCTTCCTTCCTCACAGCATTCTGAAAAAATAGCACAAAACACAACTACTATCAAAATAAAGGGAAAGAAAATATATACACACTTGTGCAGTCTCATTAAAATTCCTAAGTATCTGTGTTTATAGAAAGAAGATGCCTTTATCCTGAAAGCAAAACAGATTCTACATGTTCTTGACCATCTCTCTCAACTTCATTTGTAAGTTCATGTATCTGGGAAAAAAAAAAAAAAAAAAAACCAGAAGTTATCTTAATTTAGGATAAAGGAGAAAAAAGTAAGTCTGTAGTAGAATCATAGAATCATAGGATCAGTCAGGGTTGGAAGGGACCACAAGGATCTTCTAGTTCCAGCCCCCCTGCCATGGGCAGGGACACCTCACACTAGATCAGGCTGGCCAGAGCCTCATCCAGACTGGCCTTAAACACCTCCAGGAATGGGGCCTCAACCACCTCCCTGGACATTCCAGGCTCTCACCACTCTCATGCTGAGGAACTTCTTCCTCATGTCCAGCCTGAATCTCCCCACTTCCAGCTTATTCCATTCCCCCTAGTCCTATCACTACCTGATATCCTAAAATGTCCCTCCCCAGCTTTCTTGTAGGCCCCCTTCAGATACTGGAAGTAAGCACAAAATCGATGATAAAGAAACCAAAGGTAATTTTGTAACTAAATTTTCAAATAATAAACGAGTAACTTTAATAATAAATCAAGAATACATAATTATTATTATACCAAATAAAAGTCCTTATACTACTGAACAGCTCTCTGGATCTGACAGAAATAGAATCACAGCATACCCTCATGGTGGAAAATGTAAAAGTCCTGTACCTGCTTCATTATACTTTTAGCCTGGAGAAGAGGAGGCTCGGGGTGACCTTATTGCTCTCTACAACTACCTGAAAGGAGGTTGTAGACAAGTGGGGATTGGTCTCTTTTCCCAGGCAACCAGCACCAGAACAACAGGACACAGTCTCAAGCTGCACCAGGGGAAGTTCAGACTGAAGGTGAAGAGAAAGTTCTTCACAGAAAGAGTGATCTGCCATTAGAATGTGCTGCCTAGGGAGGTGGTGGAGTCACTGTCCCTGGAGGTGTTCGAAAAAGGATTGGATGTTCCACTTGAAGCCATGGTTTAGTTAGTCATGAGGTGCTGGGTGATAGGTTGGACTTGATGATCTCTGAGGCCTTTTCCACCCTTGTTGATTCTATGATTCTATGATTCTAAGATGCTTTATACTTAGCATTCATAAGGGTCTTCTGCTTTCAACTCAGCAGCTTGCCATTCATTTGCAACTTTGTTGTAACTCATCTCCACATTCCGAGGCTGCTGTAGAGTGCCATCACCCTGGTGTCCCAAAGTACTCTTACCACTATGGCCTAGCAGTAGAAAAACATGAATCATTATCATGATGGATGTATTGCATAAAACAATTGCCACTGATGTTAAATCACTCCTGCTGAAAGTCTCTGCCTGCTTTCATTTTCACTTGTAGCCTTAGTATAACCACACTGAGATACCTTCAATGTACATCTCTTAGCCTGTTGTATTGGAGATACACAGCAAGGTTTTAATGGAAAACTTGTAGGGGTGGCACTCAGAAAAGCTGAGTCTTTTTTGGCTGTTATGGTAACTGGTAACATTCTCCAGGCATTCAGTTCAGTTTGTCAAACATGGGTGTCTGAGGTGATCCAGTGTATCTTTACTGGTCTTCAGCTGTTTTTCCAGAAAGACAGGGGTCTTCCATAAGGCCTACATCATACCTGTGATCAACATGGGTGCCTTGAACAACACTGGTTATCTTAACACAAGATTCCTATGTAGACAACTTACTTGGGCATTCAGACCCAAGTTTCAGCCCCCAGTGTCCAGAACAATAGCCTCAACAAAAAATCACATTCTCAGCTTATGCATTACAATAATTTGGGGAAAGTGAAGTTCACTAGCAAATGGCTAATTTGTTGAGAACCAGATTTTCGTTGAATCATAGCATCATTAAGGTTGGAAAAGACCAATAAAATTATCAAGTGTAACTGCCAACCCTGCCTACCCTAACCACTAAACCGTGTCCTCAAGTTGCATGTCTACAAGTGTTTTTAAACACCCTGTGGGATGGTGACTCCACCGCTTCCCTGGCCAGCTTATTCCTATGGCTGACCACTCTTTCAGTAAAGAAATTTTTCTTAATATCCCATCTAAACCTCCTGGTTTAGGTGAAACTTAAGGCCATTTCTTCTTGAACCACTTCAAATTCCTGCTATGATTCTTTAATTTGTTGTGAAGTGGGAAGAAAAACTAAATCTTTCATCCGCATCTAATATGACACTGAACCTCGGAAATCTGTAAAAGTTTTGGCTCTGCCACACGTGTAAAAATGTTGAAGTATGAAAATGCTATGTTTTCTTCATGTTGAATTTCTGTTGTACATTAAGAAGGACAGATACTGAAGGAAGTTGTGCAAATTAAGAATTTGTTAAAGAGGAAGATATAGACCTTGCAAAATTTCTTTCCGGATGAAAACTTTGCTGTCAAAAGTGTCCAGTGCTTTCAAGTGGCACTATAAGAGCAAAAGAAAATCAATTCATAATAAGGCAGGGATCAGAATTTCTGAAATGGCAATAAAGACAATAAAAGCAGGAGGATTAAAAAAGCCTGGCTAATATTCTAACAGTGTTTCTTCAAGAATACTAAGAAAAGTAAATATCAGTTCATAGAAACTGAAAAATAAACCCAACAACTTAGTGCTTCTGTCTTTTGTTTTGTTTTGGGTTGTGTTGTTTTGGTTTGGTTTGGCTTTTTTCTTGTTATTTGTTTAACAGTGATGATGCAGAGTAAAATCAATACTGTTGCCAGGACAGTAGATGAAGGATGTGAAAATATCAATTTAAAGAAGATAGTGGTAGGTATCTTCTAGGTATTATTTATCTTTTTAGGATGGATCAACTACAATACGAAGTAAATATATTAGGGCCAGCCGGCAATCTTATTGACAAGGAAGTGGTAAAGCTTTGAATAAACATTCAAATTAACATAGATATATGTGAAAAGCAACGAACAAGAAAATGTCTCAGAGGCTTTGGAGAAACAGTCATCAATAGTGTGGGTTTTGCTGGAATAGGAAAGCTAGAGAGTATTTACTTCTTCCTGCATTTTTTTCTTTTCTGTCACGGTAAACCTTCATTGTTTATCTGTCTTCAGGTTTAAAAAGAAGTACTACAGGCTTAGTTCCCAAGTATCAGACACACAGTTCACACACACAAAAGCTCTTGGTCCTGCTGAGTCTCAAAATCACCACAGCCTATTTGCAGAAAAGCACACCAAAATAGAGTAGCAGAAGCCATCAACTTTCCTCCACCCTCCAACCCCATAGCCCACCCAGTGGAAAAGACCAATACTGCAAAACCAGAAAACAGATGCAGCAAATAGAACAGGAGGCCTCTCATGTTACAATCCTAACTGCAAGCCCTATGATATTTTGCTCCAGCCACCACTGTCATTTTGAAGCTGATATGCCAGCAGTGTGGCATTGAATATTATCAGCAGATTCAACTCAACTCACAAAACCAGATAATTGTTAGGTCATTTAAAGGACATGTTCTTATCTACTGACTGAGGTGACATCTATTATACTGTACTAAACTCATATCCGTCGTGACAATGCAACTTGAAACAGAGATTATAACAAAGAAGCTTTATTGTTTGAATCTAAGTAGGATGATAATTACAAGAATCAAGGAGTGAGGAAAAAATATTGAAGTTCTAGATGTTTTCTTACAACAGTTACTGGACACTACTGGACTTTCTCTTGATACTTGCTCTAGACTCAGTTTATCAATCAGTTTATACAGATGAATTTAAGATGCATAGTCAGGCATGTCAAAGGTCACTGTGGTAACAGAGTAAAAACTCTTTATCTCAACTCTTTCTCTCCACCCAGATGTTTGTTTTGTGTTACTTTCCCTTCTCTTTGGGCGGGGGGGGGAGGGTGGCGAGGAGGAGGCGGCTTTTGAGAGTGTGCTGTGTTAACCCAGGAGAGTCCATATTTGGCATCCCAACCTGTGGCTTGAAAAGTGGTTGTCTTAACTAAGACAATTGATTCTGGCAGAAGATAAAAGGGCTGAGGTAACGAGAAGTGAGATAACAGCATTCAGTTAAGGCTTGAGGCTTTTTAGGAAAGTTTTATATAAGCTCTTTTTCTTCCCATGGTATGTTTGCTATGCTGATGCATTTGCCTTCTGGGTGCTGTTGGGCCAATGTGCTGGGGTCCTGTGCATGTTATCTGTGGTGGTTTGTGGTATTGTGGTTCACCACATTAAGGCGTTTAAGATGTTTGCTTTTCTGGTTACGTTACATAGGATCTTATGTGTTTGTACTGCCTATCGTGCCCATTGTCGGGCTGGCATATTATGTTTTGATTATTCCACTGGTTATTCAGTCAAGATGGTATTTGTCTTAGATTTTTTTCACCTTTTGGGGGTTTCAGATATTCTTGGGACACCAATTCCAGCCTGCTTCTGTTTTTGTGTCTTCTAAATGTGTGCCTGATCTTGTCCAGGGCAATACAGGTCTCTCCCAAGAATACCACTCAGAGATCTGCACTGAGGCTGGATAATTACAAGTGGCAGGGTCCATGAGAGATTATGGGCAAATGCCTAGCAGTCCCCTCTGTTGGTTTGGAATTTCACCCCTGAACAAGTGCAAAATCCTGACAAGCCAGTGAAAAGTTTGAAAAATATTTGCTGTAAGCCTGGAAGATCCCTAGAGACAGAAATCACTGTGATGTGTGAGATAGACATGGGCCATGTCTATCTCGCTCTTCTCATCACTGTTCAGAGTGCTCAGAGGTAAGAGAAGTCTCTAGGTCTACTGATAGACCAACAGGCATGACAACTGCACCAGAGAACCAACCTCTGTCAGTATCAGCTCTCCCCCTGTAAGGAAAAAGAAATACACTAGAAAAGTAGCTTCTCTGGAAAAGGATAAGAATGAATCAAGGTCCTCAGAAGACAAGAAAAAGATCCAGGGATACTTTCTCAGTCTTTATCTCTGGTCTTGGAAGATGGCCAGTGACAAATGGTGGAAGAAATGACTAGCAGGCCCCGGCAATGTGAAGGAAGCCTCTCCCCATCTACAGGCCTGAATTTCAGCTGTGAAGGAACTGCTTCAGAAGGTGAAAGAAATCCAAGAGAACATGTTCTGTTACCTACTGGTACAGTCCCATGCTTCAGACATGAGGAGCAGGCACTTCCCTGTCTGAGGAAGAGAATCTAGGAGCTACACACCATAGCATACTCTATGGTTTTTCTTATGTGATCATGGGGAGGACGTAAGGAAGTGGGATGGAAAACCCACTTCAATCCTAGCTGCACAAGTATGTGAATTACAAGGAAATTCTCCCTGGGAGAATGTTGCCCTAGTTTCCTCAAATGAGCAGGAGAACTGATAATGCTACTGATCCTCCTGAAGAGACTCCAACGCATCTTCACAAGATGTAAGTGATCCCAGTCAGAATTAAAGGGGTCCTGACTCCAACCCGATGGAGGAGAGGTACAAGTGGGTTTATTGGGTTGTGCAGATCCAATGGCTTTATAAGTTAAATCCACAAGAGTATAAAGCTTTAGTAGATACAGGCACATAGTGCATTCTGATGCCATTAGATGACAAGTAGTGGAACCCATCTGTATTTCTGGCATGATGGTTGGATCCCAGCAGCTGGATATGTTGGAAACTGAGTATCAGAATGCAAGCCATGCTTTGCTTTCACTTGGAGGGCTGGAAGAGGTCACTGGAATTGACTGCCCCAGAGGTGGAAAAAGAGTCCTGCCATTTTGACTGGTTATGGCCTGATCCAGCCTGTGCTGGAACAGCTGGAGCTCCAGAGCATCCGCAATGGGAAGTCTTCTGTGTACTGCAGAGTGATCTCATTTTGAATGAAAATGGATAGTTAATGTTGTATAATATATGTTGTTAATTGCTCCTAGGCATGATGTAGATGGTATAGAATAAGGGGTGGAGAATGTCATGGATTGAGTTGCATCTGCTGCTTCTGTCACAGCAGCTTCAAAATAAAAGTGCTGGCTGGAGTGAAGTATCATGGGGCTTGCAGTTTGGATTGCAGCATGAGAGGCTTCCTGTTGCAGCTGCTGCTTCTGGTTTCTGGTTTGGGGTTGTTGGTCTTTTCTGCCGGTCAGGCTGCAAGTTGGAGTTGGGGGGGAGTTCACTGACCTCTGTTTTTGCTTCTGCATTTCGTTGTAATTATCTGCAAATAGGCTAAGGTAATCGTGCATTGGATCATTTCCAGTAAAATTCTTTATCTGAACTCTTTATCTCAGCACAGAGGTTGGTTTCTGCTGTGTTACTTTTTCTCTCATCTTGGTGGGGTTTGGAGGGGGTGCTTGTGAGAGTGAGTTGTGTTAATACAGGACATCTCTGTATTCCTTCTGTAGTTGCTGTTGCAGCTATTTAGTCTAACGCTTTAGATTATGATTCTTGTACTATTTTTATATATTCATTCCACAGTTTAAAAAACAAGAAGACTTTGGATTTTAAAGTTAGATTTATTTTTAATAAGCCCAAGTTTCAAGTGCATTCACTCCATTGCATCATTGTCTTTCCATTTCTACACTGTTAATTTCTTGACAACAGCTCTCTCCATTATTCCTGTGTAGTTTGAAAATATTGAAAATTTGAAAGCATACTGAAGTACTGTTGTTCACATTTTGCAGAGTAATTTGAAAGGCTCCTCAGTTTTTAAAATGTCACATGGAAGTAGAAAAGACCTGCAGAAGGTTGATAGCCTCAGGAACATGTTTAAAAAGTAAATCAATCTTCTCTGTATTCCTCTCTCTATTTGTTTAAATGTTGGCAGCATACTTGAAAGCTTGGCAAATTCATATACTCTAATTGCCCTCTATTTTTGAGAATGAAAAAAACCTGTAAAACTAGTTATAGATTTGTTTTTCTCCTTTCAGATTGAGCAATAAATCTTAAAGATCTGTGAAATCTGGCTGTCTTTGCTCCTTGTGTCTCGTATTTTATAAAGGGTAAATTAGAGAATAGGATGAAAAAGAAAATATTTTCAAGTAAAGAAAGAACATCATCTAGCTGGTATAAGATGTAGTTCTACTTGGCTACAATAAAGAAAAGTGTGAAAATGAAGACAATTCAGCCTAAATTTGTAATCACTATCAACTGGAGTACAGCTGCTAAAGCTAACTGAACAATAGTATCAGTGTTGTTCAAAAGTCAAAAGCCATAACCACTAATTATTTCCAGAAGAAACTGATATAGATTTAAAGAAGAATATGAAACAGAAAATAAATATTCAAACAGCAATATTCCATAATTCTTGATTTTGTACTCTGGGTATTCAATGTTTAATAGAGCATCAGCATTCCTAGATGCTGTGCAGTCCAATTTTACATCTGTCAAGTTCTTGCATGTATGCATGAACTATTTGAGATTAGAGAGCTGAGATATGAAAATGCAGATTTTTTTTTGAAGCAATATTTTCTGGAGGACAGAAGGAAGCCAGCAAAGCACATTTTGGAAACTACTACAGTATTAGAAGCTCAAGACCTCTTATCACCAGTTGGGTGGGGAAAAAAAGACAAAAAAAAGTAAAACTGGAGCTAAAATAAGTATGCCTGATATGAAGGCTGTGTAAAGGGCTAGATTAATTTCCCTTTGAAGTCAATATTTAAAAGGCTGACTTGAACTGGAGCTTTAGGAGTATATTGAATGCATTCTTCCAGCATCTTTCATGATACAATCATTATATTTAATTATTTTATTTTCTCAAATTGCAGATAACAGCCAGCAGAAGCATCAGAACTCATAGAGGTATGTATTTTCACACATGGTATATTGATTGTTTATGTCTGCTAATTTTATTTTGTTCATTTTTCATAAACAAAATAAAAAATGTTCTTCTACCAAAATCTCCAAGCATTTCCTGAATAGACTGAGGGACATACTCAATGGTGCTCCAGTGTTTTGAGCTACCTATAAGCAGCAGCAAGTAGGGGCTGCTCAATGAGGGCAGAGGACCTGAGAGCTGGGGTTGGTGTGAAGCTGACAGGAGCAGCCACTCATCGACAATCACAAAACCTCAGTACCAAGGCATGGATGGTAATAGTGACTGTGGTCACCTGAATGCTCAGTAATCACCAAGTAAATCCATACCGACCAAGCATGTCTGAGGCCAAGTTGAAAACTCATGTCAATATGGCAAGTCTAAGGTCAACAAGAAATAAGGCCAGGCTTAGGCAAAGATGGAGCCTAAATATAATGTGTAGGTGAATACACAGACATTGTGCAGGTAGATTCCCAGGGAGGCATCTGACACTTCTTCTTTAATATATCACTTTCTACTTCTCACTGTTCTTTCTGGAAGTTTATCTGTACTTAGAGAAGTCTGATCCAAGGTCACACAACTGAGCTATATCACAGCTGACTTTCAACACAAGCAGCCAAACCCAGCAGAAAATGTGCCAAAGAATTATGAAAAAAGGATAGTTATAGGCTGGTCAGGCCAGCAGAACCTCTTGGTGTGCTTGGGACTCAAATGGAAAACTTTTATTATAAAAAAGAGACCACCACTGATTTATGCATTTTTCCCCCCTCAATGTTTCTTCAAGTAGTGAACTTGACAAACGTAAAGGAAAATCTACCGAAGCTTTTTATTTAGTCAGTGACCTCAGAAAAATTTATCCTCAAGAAATTAATTTGATTCTAGAATTTTTTGCATACCTGATTTCACTATAGTTACCATTATTTTGGCAGCAGAATATTTCAGTACAAATATATTTCTTCAGGAAGAGGATTCTTTTCCATCTTTCACCTAATTCTCAGGTTACCTTGTTATTTCCATCTTCATCTGTATGTCAGATGTCTCCATAATTACTAAAGTCCATACTTGTCTTGAATCTGTCATTCACTGCACAAGCAATACACAAAGTTCTCATCTAGAAAAGTTGACTCGTGGAGTACTGAAATCTCACTTTGTCTTCAGCAGAATGATTTCCAGAGAAAATTATGCAGAATCAGTCACCTTTTAGTTTTCTAAACTAAAATTTTGTCAACACAATCATTTGCTTAGTCTCAGTGATCAAAACCAGGTCCCATACACAGAAAACAAGCACAAAATTGTATTTTAATGAGATTGATCAATCTTTATAAACAGAAAACCCCAAATAATAAACTCTGTAAATAAACTGACCGCATGACATTAAGTAACAGATTTAAAGGCTGGTAATCTTTTCATATACGTAACTTGATTTTGAAAAAAAAAAATAAAAATGTTGGTCTGTGAAAGACCTCCATTGCAATTGTATTAAGTTGAGGTCTGTATATATCTAAACAGTAAGAATAGACAATTTAAGTCATAATCTGTGTGTAGCATCCAAAGATCCTAGAGGACAGTAAGACCCATTTCCCTAAAGAAATTAAGCCAAACTGTCACTAGCAATAAAGCTCCTTGCTGTATTACATAGCCTAGAGAATTACATAATTTTACTATATGCATTAGAAATGATTCCCTGAAAAATATGCTTATATGGTCTTCTCCACAACTTATCAAAGTCCTTGACCTACATGCTTATAATGGAAAACAACAAGTGTTATAAATCTGCTCTATAATTCCTTCTAATAGGAAATAAAAAATTCAACACATTGTGGGATACATATGCTAGTAATTTTAAAAGGACAAGAGTTAATTTCAGTGGAAGCTTTATAGTCAGCTCAAAGTATATAATTCTGTTTCTCTTAAGAACAGGAGAAAATACCTAGAAAAAAATAAGTTCTTCCAATAAATAAGGCCTAGAACTAATTAAATAAAATGTATTATGAATTCAAATATTTTAACAATGAAAACAGACTGTAAAGAAGGCTGGTTTCTACCACCTTCAGCGTTTCAGTGAAAGGCAGAAGTCCATTGTTTCTTAGCTTCTATGTGGTTCTTTCATTCCTAAGAAAGACTTTGTTGTTGATACAAAGAAATGCAGAAAACGCATATATATGCTTAACTCTGTCTTTTTTTTCTAACTCAGATTTTTTTTTTTTATTTAACTGTGACAGACATTTTCTGGAGGCAATACATCTGATTTATCAGGATTTTCTCTGAAAAGGAAAAGTTCTGTGAAATGTCTATTTACAGTACTGTGTGGTCCTATCAAAGGCTTTTTCAAGTATTGATCTTTCCAAAAGATGTACATATAGACAAATATTTTCCCTTACATCTGTAATACTCTGACACTCATGCACTGTACACTATACATGTAAGGAGAAGGAAAAAGAAATTTTTTTTTTGAAAAAGTGTTCTGGTTATAGAATAAGCTCAGAAATGTGAACAAAATTTGACAGAATAAAGTCTACTGATTCAAATTACTATTGACCATAGATATTTAATATATTTGAAATGATCCATCTTAAAAGAAGCTATCATGATAAATATACCAATATAAGGTGTTAAGTATAATTTTCAAATTTACCCTGTATCTGCAATTAGCAAAAGATATTTGCGGAAGCAGAAGTTGGAATTTTGAAATGCAAACATCAGAAACAGAAATAGAGCTGCTAGGCTTTAATGAAGCAGTGAAAGAAATTCTGCATACCTGTCTGCAGCTGTTGAAAAATCAGAAAATATGTTATGTAGAGGGATTTAGCCTGCTGAGGCTTACGTCTCTGTAAATTTTACTTTGAGATTCAGATGTGAACAATTAATTCAAGAACTCTGAGCCTGAATTAATGATGTTTTTGCATAGAAGAACCAGGTAAAGCTATTCAAAATTTTGATGTCACAAAGCATTCATAAGTTCTGTGATATTAGATGAGTAAAGACAGACCTTAGAATTGTGTTGGACTTTAGTGCACCCTCAATACAAGACAGACGTTAATGCAAGTTCAGCAGAAGGTTACTAGAATGCTTTGGCCTATAGAAAAGCCTGAGGGACCAGGATTTACTTAGACTGGAGAAGAGAAATTTGGAGAGACCTAACAGGAGCTTTCAAAAATATTAAAATCTCTCATATAGAGATATTTGTTCATGTTTTTTCTTAAACTGATCACAATCAGGTCCTAATCTTATCAAGACTAAAGGCTGGGAGGCTCTGAAGTTCTATAGTTTAGTATAGGGGGAAAGAAAATAAATCTGGACTGGATTACTTTGCTTGATACATGGGATACAAACTTATTAATACCTGTTTGTCATATCATTTATTAATTAAGGGTAATTACTTTCTAATCCCTTTACAACAAACTGCAAAGCCCGTTGTGGTAGTTTTAGGCTGTACCTTTAAAAATTTTCCACAGATCTTGAACAGAAAGTGGTAAAATGTAAATAAATGACTATTGGATGTAAAAAAGGAAAATAATGATACATTCTAAACAATTCATAGGAGAGATAACAGACTTAAGCTAGTAATGTAAACAATTTTTCTCTCTTTTCACTTCTTCAGCTGTTGCTGATGTTTCTCCTGGTTTTACTGGCTTTGACTGCATTGCTTTTGTTGATACTGGTATTAGCAGCAACTTCTCTGCTCTTTCTCTTGTCCCTTTTGTGTCCAAGGTGGGCAAGGCACAGGGGAGAAGTTGTTGCAGCTCCCCTGGTTTTTAGCCAGGGAGGGTTCTTGTGCTGTTTATTAATTGTATATACCTGTAAATATTGTAAATACTGTATATTTTGTACATATTCATTGCATTTCATTGTAAATTGTAGTTATGCTTGTAAATACAGCTTCATTTGCTTCCATCTGGGCTGGGCTGGCACCACACCTGATTTTACAGAATAAATGTGTTAAAGGGTTTTTTTATCATCTTCACCAATTCCATGCTGTTAAGATTAATATTTTTTTAATAATTAAGAATTATGAACAGGTAAAAATAGCTATTGATAGAAGTAGCTAAAATGATATTTGGAAAATTTTATCATATATAAGTCCATAGGTCAGTATGATATGAAACCTATTGTGTTATGAGAATTATTTAATGAACTTGCTGAACCACAGGCAATTATACAGCAAGCTTTATGGAACTGCAAGAAAATATCAGAGGATTTCAGTGAAAAAGAGCAATAGCAGTGAAAGCTATAATCAGACTAATTCAGTACCCTATGGTAAGAGTTTCTCTGCCTGTACCATTTAAATCTCAAATTACAAAGCTGAAATGTAGAGTTGAAAGCAAAGCACGCTGAAGTTAATGAGATGATGGAAACAGCTTGTTTTGATTTCAGTAAGCTTGATGTCAAGCCCACCTTGCAAAAATAATGCTATATTTAGAGAGGAAAAATATTTCCATGATCATAATGTTTTTCAGTTGTTCTCTGACTCTCAAAACAAGAAGGAAATCCAGCAACTCTTTAGTTGTCCTCTGATGGTTGCAGAACAAACACAGAAAAGCAGCTTAGTCATATGTTTATGATTAATAGTCAAAGTCAGGCAAAAACAGGATGAATGTTTTAAAAGTCATTCATAATAAAGACTAGTAGAGGAGCTGGAGTTGCCATCTTTTTCTCTATTAACCTACTGTTAGAAATCTATTGGGTTTTTTTCTCAGAAAATTTAACTTTTCAATTGAAATACACAAAAAAATGAGATTTTAAAAAAAGAATAAAAATAAAAAAAAAGAAAGAAACAAGAGTAGATAAAACCATAAATGTAGAACTGGAAGGTAGGTATTTAACTGGAAATCTTAGGACAGCAAAATCCTAGTTTGGGAATAATTATATGACATATGTGCCTTAGAGCAGGAAAACCAAAAGTAACACTGCAGTAGACAATTTTTAAAGGAATTAATAAACTCCATATAAAATATACTACTTGCTATAATTATTTCTGCAAGGAACAGTGGTGTTTAGTCTGGGTTTTCTTTCTGTTTCTTTCCCCCTCAAATTTCTTGAGAAATGCATGCATGACTTTTTTAACAAGGCCCCTTGGAAAATAATATTTTAGATTTTTAATTATTTTTCTTTTTTCTGTTTTCATTACAGGAAAACAGAGTGAAAAATACACAGCTTTATCTTCAGAAGGATTAGTCCAAATCCTCAGAGTATTACCTCCCTTTCAGAACAGTACATAAATTTCCCTCAGTCTCTCAAATGTCAAGCTCATTTCACCCTCTAGACCTCTCAGAAGACAAAACAATTGAAAATCATACTCCAGTTCTTCATCTGAAAATTGTGCCTTTATTTTTTTGCACTCTTAATCCTCAGATATGAGTGGAAAGGTTTCTCTTGTTATTACAAGTATGTGAGCTAAGGAGTTTCGGCTTTTCTAATAACTGTTTACAGCAAGAAAAATACTTTACTTTGGATAGGAAAAAAGTATATTCACTCACACTATTTCAGCCTGCTAAAATAATAATGAAAAATTGAACCAAAATGAGAACTGTGAGACCTTTTTGTCAGGAATATAAAAATGAAACACCAGATTTAAATGAATTTTCAATAGATCAGTTGGCTAAATCATGCACCAAATTTTTCCCTCATTGCTTAACTGAAGCATTTTGAAAGTAAATCCATTCAGTCAATGTTATACATAGTTTTTAATGACTTTTAATGACTTTTTAAAATTATCTCTGATGAAAGTTATCTAGAAAGTGTAAGGCCCTTTTACTTAAACATACAGAATAAAAGAAAATAGAAGAACATCTAAAAGACTTAAATTTTAAACATGTATCTTAAGAAAACTTCAAAATGTACACAAATCTTCATAGAACAATGAATTTGCACAGTTTTAATCCTCAATGAGATTTCAAAATACAGCTTAAAACTAGTGGGAAATACTGGAATTATAAATGATACACAGGAGAGATTGAGTTTAGCATATGAAACAGTGAATTTTCCCATGCTGGTAGATAGTATTTTAGTTATGCTATGCACTCCATGAGTCCTCAGGCTCAGAATACAGACGGTATCCACAGCTCAGGAAAAAATTCCCTGACCCCAAGAAATACTAGAGAAAGATCTGTCAGAAATGAATGCTGAAGCATTTAAGAATGCTTTAACGACCTATGATTTTTCTAGAAAAACTTGCCTTTTTCTGGAAAAATAAGCTGGGACAGAAACAGAAATTGATTTTTTTTTTTTCCCCTGGCTGCATAGATACTGTTCCTTATCTTGTAGTGAAAAGCCACAAGACAGAAACCAAAGGTTAGTTGCTAGATGTAAGAGTTAGGTAAGTTTTCAGACAGCAGAAGCAATAGCAATGTTGAGAGTTTAAAGGGTCAGCCATGACAATTTCTTCCTGTGGTTTTCTTGTGTGTTATAAAAAGACAGAAGCATATAATATATATCTATGTTGTAATGCAAACAGCATTACAGTAGACTCAGAATCCCCTACAAGAATAATTTTCAAATTATTTCACTTCAGAATCCTAAAAGAAATTTTTCTTATTAAATGCATATTGATAAACCAGTTATCTTGAAATTAGTATGCATACTTTAGAGACAGTGTTCACAAACACAGATAAAAACCAAAACAAAACCAAACACAACATCATCTTTATGTAATACTAAGCTATAATCTACAATTGATTTGCTTTATCTTTTAATAGGAAGATGTTGACTTGGGAGTTGGAACCATAGCTGACATAGCTTTTACTGACTCTTCAGGCTTTTGAGAGTGATTAATTCCTAGTCAAAAAAGCCCAACCTGAAATTAAGTAATCTTAATCAGCCTATTTCTATAACACTACAAAATATATTCAGTACTACCAAAAAATGTCTTGAGAGCTGCCAAGTACCTGTAACTTCTAGATAAACTCTTGTGTTTGGAAGGTTTGTCTGGTTTCAAGATTGTAGCCTGATAAAAAAAGGACCGTAAAAAAATGTAATAAATAAAAAAAATGCAGCTCTGGAAGAACCCACACAATAAGACTCCCTGCAGCTTGGCAGGTTGCAATATAAAGGACTGATAAAAGCTATGAAAATAAAGAAAAACAAGAAAATCAAAATTTAATATGCTTGGAAATAATGTTAAGAACTAATTTCTAAGAACTCAAAAATACTTGTTCCCATGAAAAAGGGAATTTTGTTACAAAAACTTATATAATCACTGGGGAATTTTAAAAGCAAAGCTCTTTTATAGAATATTAATTATAATACTAAATTTTCCTTTCTTCTGATGATCCCCTTTCAGCAAAACTATTGCAGATTTCAAAGGTTAAGTAGGTAAAAACTGATTCTGGATTACGTGCAAAATTATTTAAAAGGGATGCTTTTAAGAACTCCAGCAGATGACTAAGGTCAGGCAATAATTTTGTTTTTGAAAGAAAATCACTGAATCACTGGCAGCTACCTCAACCTGGAATTCTATAAAAGTGATGCATTAATATTTTCAAAATAACCAAAACAACTAAACAGTTTAAAAAGCTTGATTTAACAAAGAATTAACTCTTTGTTAATGAATCAAATGACATCTTTTTACATTGCAAATGCATTTTTTCCCTTTTTTTTTTCCCCCTAAAATCCAGTGCTCCCTCTGCTGGCAGCGAAACAGCAATTTTTTAATAAAAACTTCCTGGTAAAGATAACTGAGGCAAACAGAATGATTAAACAGAAAAACTCGTAGCACATTGACTTTTGGACAAGGAGTGGGTATGCCAAAATACTAGCTGGGGAAGAAATACGATCTCTTTCCAAATATTCTAAAGTGAGAATTAAGAAGTCTTTTCCTAAAAAGAGAGTTAAAACACCTTTCCAAGCCATCTAGTGACCTGAAAACTCCCTCTTACGTTGTTCACAGATCTTGTACATATTTCGTGCAACACAATTTTTTTTTCCTACTAAAGTTAAATGCACAAAAACATGAGGAGCAGATAATTTTTCACAAAATGTGATATGCAAAAATGTTTGTTAAAGACTGATGAACATTTCTAAATACTGCTTTTATTTTGCCAACAAGCATAAGCAATCGAATGATGAATTCTCTCATGCTTTTAGAAAGAAGTGAAAGATGAAAATTAAGCGTGCGGTTTTGACTGGTGGTGATGATGGTATGGTGGTAATGATGGCATGATCTGGTGGCAGTGACAGAATGTGGTGGGAGAGCTCCAATGATTGGAAAATGGTCATGGATGCTATGCCCTTTTTAGGAAAGACATGATCAACAAGGCAAGGTGGTGGTATTGGTCCTTATGTGAAGGAGCAACTAGAATGTGTTGAGTTCTGTTCAGGAGCGGATGAGAGACAAGTTGACAGCAGTGAGTGTGAATTAAGGGGCAGGTTAGCATGACTGATACAGTTGTGGGTGTTTATTACAGACCACTTGATCAGGATGAGGAAGTGGATGAGGCCGTCTACAGGGAGCTGACAGCAGCCTGGCAATCACAGGCCCTGGTTCTCATGGGGGATTTTAACTACCCAGGTATTTGCTGGAAGGCTTATACAGCCAGCCAGACACAGTCCAGGAGGTTCCTCCAGTGCAATGATGACAACTTCTTGATGCAAATGATGGATGAGCCAACTAGGAGAGAGGTGCTACTGGACCTGATACTCACTAATAAGGAGGGTGTGGTTGAAGTGGTGAAAGTTGAGGGCAGCCTTGGCTGTAGCTATCATGAGAAAGTAGAGATCAGAATCTTGTATGGTAGGAACAGAATACCAAGCAGGATCACAACCTTGGACTTCAGCAGGGCTAACTTTGGCCTTTTCAGGCAATTGCTCAGGGAAATCTCATGGGATAGGGTACTAGAAGGCAAAAGGGTTCATGATGGTTAATGTTCAAGGACCACTTCTTGCAAGCTTGAGATCAGAGCATTCTAACAAGTAGGAAATCACAAAAGGAAGGCAAGAGACATGCATAGCTAAGTAGGGAACTGCTGAGCAAACTCAAGTGGAAGAAGAGTCTACAGATCATGAAAGGAGGGGCCGGCCACTGGGGAGGAGTATAAGACATTTGTCAGAGGACGAAGGGAGGCAACTAGCAAGGCTAAGGCCTCCTTGGAATTCAGCCTTGCAAGAGAGGTCAACAGAAAGAGCTTCTTCAAATGTGTTGCACGAAAAACTAACACTAGAAGCAATATAGGCCCATTGTGGTGTGGCCATTTAGGCTGGGTGCCTCTAAAAAAGAAGCCTCACATTTGAGACCTCTAATGTATAGAGTGTCCAGCCCAGTGGGTGGACACAGGAAATAATATATTTCTACCTATAAATCCTGCTCCCTTAGGAATATGGCTGCAAGGTTATTGTCTTTCTTTCTTCCTTCTCTGCTCCCATGGGAGAGAGACACTCTCTTATCTGGTAATGATGGGGAAGTATCCCAGGCCTCTTTGGCCTGAGTAACTTTCTTTCCCCTGAGCAATCTTGATCTGTTCAGGCCTAATGCCAGAGAAAAGGGGGGAGGGGAGGAGAGGCAGTTCAGGCTTGGCCAGCATGAAACCAGCCTAGTAATGGGGGGGAAGAAGGAGCCCTGGGGTTTTGGGGTGAACTCCAGGTAGGGAGAAGGGAAGCATTGAGCTTTTAGTCTGGTGAAAGGAACTTGCGTATTTAGACTGGGGATTTCTTTGAATTGCTATGCTCACCACTATCTTTGTAATATGTTAATTGCTTTTCCATTTAAACTTTCCATTACTATCCAATCCATTTGTGTGAGAGTTATTCTTTTACCCCTTTTGGAGCAATAGAAAAATTTGTCCCTCTGTAAACTAGGACAGGTGGGTGGGTGCCTTGGTGACAGAGGATACAAAGAAGGCAGAGTCACTAAATGCCTTCTTTGTCTCCATCTATAGTGCTGGTGACTGTCCTCAGAAGACCCAGACTCCTGAGGCACCAGAGGAAGACATGAGAGAGAAGTTTTCCTTGCTTGATGAGGACTGGGTTGATGACAACTGGGTTAGGGAACAGCTAAGTAATCTGGACAGCCATAAATCCATCGGCATCAATGGGATGCTCCCATGGATGCTGAGGGAGCTGGTGGTGGTCATTTTCAGACCACTCTCCACCATCTTTGCTGGTCAGTCATGGCAGACAGGAGAGGTGCCTGGGAACTGGAAGAAGCCAAACCTAAATCTTCGAAAAGGGTAAGAAGGAGGACCCAGGTAACTATAGACTGGTCAGCCTCACCTCCATCCCTAGAAAGGTAATGCAACAACTTATCCTTGGTGCTGTCCTTAGGCAAATAAAGGACAAAAGGGTCATTAGGATCAGTCAAAACAGTTCTACCAAGGGGAAGTCATGTTTGACCAACCTGATAGCCCCTTATGAGGACATAACCAGGTGGATAGATGATGGTAGAGCATGTGACTTATCTTGATTTCAGTCAAGCATTTGACACTGTCTCCTACAGCATCCTTGAAGCCAAGCTGAGGCAGTATGGTCTGGATGAGCAGGTAGTAAGGTGGATTGAGAACTGGTTGAAGGAAAGAAGTCAGAGAACTGTGGTTAATGGGACAGAGTCTAGTTGGAGGCCTGTATCTAGTGGAGTCCCTCAGGGTTCAGTACTGGGACTAGTACTAATCAATATATTCATTGAAGACCTGGATGAGGGAACAGAGAGCACTGTCAGCAAGTTTACTGGTGACAAAACTGGGTGGAGTGGCTGACACACTTGGAAGGTTGTGCTGCCATTCAGCAGGACTTGGACAGGCTGGAGAGTTGGGCAGGGAGAAGTTCAATGAAGTTCAACAAGGGGCGAGTGTAGAGTCTTGCACCTGGGAAAGAACAACCCCATGTACCAGTGTAGGTTGGGGACTGACCGGTTGGAGAGCAGTGAAGGGGGAGACCTGGGGGTCCTAGTGGATGGGAGGTTGACCATGAGCCAGCAATGTATTCTTGTGGCCAGAAAGGCCAATGCCATTCTGGAGTGTTGTCAAAGATGTGTTAGTAGGTTAGTAGGCTGAAAGAGGTTCTCCTCTCCCTTTACTCTGTACTGGTGAGGCTGCATCTGGAATATTGTGTTCAGTTCTGGGCCCCTCAGTTCAAGAAGGACAGGGAGCTGCTTGAAAGACTGACACAGAGCCACAAAAAATGCTTAATGGAGTGGAACATCTTGCTTATGAAGAGAGACTGAGGGAGCTGGGCCTTTTTAGCTTGGAAAAAAGGCAGCCAAGGGGTGACATCATTAATGTTTACAAATATGTAAAGGGTGAGTGCCAAGAGGATGGAGCCAGGCTCTTCTCAGTGATGCCCAATGACAAGACAAGGGGCAATGGGTGGAAGTTGAGGCATAGGAAGTTTCATGGAAACGAGGAAAAAATTTTTCCCTGGGAGGGTGATGGAACACTGAAACAGTCTGCCCAGGGGGTTTGTGGAGTTGTCTTCCCTGAAGACATTCAAAACCCACCTGGATGTGTTCCTGTGTGATCTGGTATAGGTGATCCATCGGTGGCAGGAAGGTTGGACTAGATGATCTTTCAAGGTCCTTTCAAACCCCTAACATTCTGTGATTCTGTGATTCTGTAATATGATGCCGTTGGCTCAGAACTCAATGATTTTAAACCACCATTCCTTACTAAGATTTCAGTGAGCAAAGACTTCCTAAAAAAATCAAATTAAACTTGATGGCTTGTGGATCATAAAGGCAAGAGGAAAGGAAAGGGAGGAAAGCTATGAATTGTTGATCATTTGGACTATTCAGACATTTATTGCACGAACACAAAATGGGTACCCTGAACCCTGCGAGGAATCCTGAATCCAGTTTTTACTGACAATTTGGAATTGATTTCCTTTCATAAACACATTTGTGAAAGTACTGCTACAACTCACTGTTATAAGATAAATAACTTTCTCCTGGATATGTGGACAGCAAAGAAACTGAGATACCTAGAAGACTGTTACAGGAATTGGTTCCTTTGCTGTTGGGAAAGGCCAGAACACAAACAACCCAACCAGTGATATTAGTTACAGCTGCAGATAAGTGGCCATTCTCACATTATATCCAAGTACATCTGCCAGAAGCAAGTCATTTTTACACGAGATACCTTAACTTCAAATTACATTTGCAATTAGATTACAGGTTCTGGAAGCTATAGGCTTCCACTCTACTGAAGAACAGATGTTACAATCAGAATTACATCTCTGAATTTCAACCATAGATATGAACCTTTATCTGACTCTCACATGAAAGTGCCACGGACAATACTGTTTTATTCTGACTAGTAGAAGTTCTTCCCACTCTATTATTAGGCCCAGCAGTACTTCATATTTTAGTCTTTGAATTTAAAACATTCTAATCAAAATGGGGAAGTTTATACAGTCCTTGTTCCAAGGATCAGCTTTGATTTTTCCCTAATGCTACTAACTCTTTTTCTTTCATAAAAATGTTAATATGTTATAGAAGTCTGAGAGGTTGTCTATGTTTAACCCATACATGGGGCTAAACTATAGCAGAGTCACCCAGTGACCTCTCTGCAGCATACAAGGGGAATCAGAAAAAGAAGAGAAGACCCACAGATTGAAACTAAAACAAATTTAATGCAATAGCCAAATTAATACCAATGTTAATACAGGACATATACAGAGTTACATTCATCCCAGCAAAAGTACATCTTGTAAAGGCAGGCCTCAAGAGCAGGAGAGGGGTGAGAGAAAACCAGAGGAGGAAGCACTAGCAGAAGCTTCCCCTCCCTTCACCAAACCTCCTTCTTTATACTGTCTATGATACTCAAGGTATAGGACATACCTGTGAGCCAGTTCAAGTAGGCTGTCCTGGTTAACCTAGAACTGCTGATGCCCTCAGCCTATGGCTGACTTGTGGTTCTATTGCAGGAAATCCAAGACAGAGAAATTCACAGAACACCGTGTAAGGAAAATGTACAGCCCTACACTTCTGCCTCTGAATTACAGATATCTCAACATACTATGAAAATATTATAAATCTGTGAAATATATTTCAATTTCCTCTATTTTCTTCACAGGCAAAATTTGAGAGCAACCTTGGCTTCCAACATGAAGAAATTAATCATGCTAAATAAACAATCAATCCATGGCACTTAGAACTTCGTTTCAATTCTATGCTCTAGGTATCAAGATTGCTATAAAGCTGTTTTTGCAGTGTTACATAAGTTTGAAGCAATATTACCAGTGACTGTTGCTCTCCTTTATTTTATAGTTTTTTCTATCATGCCTTAACTCTTCTGAAATGCACTCTTAAATCTTGTTTGCTTAGAATTATCAACTAAAGGCACAAATGTATTCCACATATTTTTTTTAGATGAAAGCCTAGAAAATATCCACTAGAGCCTATGAACTACCTGTGGACAAAACACATCTAATTTCTCAGAAAAAGAAAACTGGCAAACAACAACAGCAAAAAAATCTAAAAACACAAATCAAACTGAAACAAACCAAAACAACATTCAACAATGTTGAAAATTCTGTAAGCATTTCACATTATGTTTTTTTTTAGCAATATGGGTAACTTCCTGACACCACATTACAAAATGTACCTGCTTGAACAATCTGTCTAACTTTGAGACACCATATGTTCAAAAATATACCTGTGCCTATAAATCATAGTGAAAAATACATACTTTAGCACATACCTACAGACACAGACCCTTGATACTCTATTTTGAGAATTGAAAGCATAACAGAACTATAAATCAAAGCAAATCAGTCTCTAAATCTAAGAAGCATCTCAAACAGAAGCTTAAAAGTTTTTTTGGTAGCTGAAACTGAAATAGACAGCTGTTCTCTTTATTTCTGTTCTGTTCTCCTTTCACAAGGACCTCTCTCTTTCTCACAGGCACAGCTCTGCCTCTCTGAAAGGCTGGTTTTAACCTCTTTTTTTTTTTTTTTCAAAAGAGGTTGAGTAGCATGCACTATGAACTCTATAATCAACATAGATGCTAACAACAGCAGTTGCTCTGTAATCAGCTTTTCCTGGAATGGCACCTGTCTGCATCTAAAACCTACCAGATACTAATGACAGTAACAAGCATGGGGAGAGATTCTTTGATTGCTGGATGTGCAACTTTTTTCCTACCATAGTTCTCTGATTAATGCAGTTTTCAGGACTAGCAAAGTGTGTGGGTTATGCACACAGTTCTTGATTGTGTCCCATGGGTCTTTAATGTTCTTGTTGGGGAGAGGTTGGGGGAAGATTTCTGCTACAATTACAGCAGCTTGAGGAAGGTTATTTGTTCACTTCTCTGTCTTTAAATTACTATTTAAATTACTATTCTAGTTACTTTGTATTCTCCAGTAAGACTCTATGGATGCATTTTGTTTCAGTTAATTTTGTTCTTCTATCCTAAATATAAAATCTGAACTCATTCTGAACTCATTCTTTACTATACTTACAGCCAGCCAAAGTCATTACAATTGTATGTGTAGTTTTCAATTTATTTTGTATGGATATCAAATATACACTATAACTATTAATATTCAATAATGAATCTTAACAGTTTGTTATATTGAGTTAAAATTCTGCTTATAAGCTAATAGTATGAATGACTTGAGTTAGCAATTAAGCTGATACTCAGTTCAAGAATGTAATCCAGTCACCTGCTGGGCTATTTGCTTTTCCTTTTTTTATTTTTTTTCCTTGATTGTTAATTAACATTAGTCCAAAGATTTGGTTTACTGTTATTTAATAAATTCTACTGATTAAAAGCTTGTGATCTGCTACAGATTCAATGCAGCATTACTGCTGTTCAATACCTTCTATACATGCTGTAAGATTTTATGCTTACACAATTAATCTACTTCATGACTTACTTAGAAACCTTTATCATAAAAACTGTACTGGGGATATAGTCATTTTTGGTTCATTATGTTCATTAGCACACATCTGACACCAGTTTCTATTTTAGGTGATTCTACTTTGGCAGGGGGGTTCAACTTGGTGATCTCCGAAGGTCTGTTCTAACACCTACCACAGAATCACAGAGAATCACACAATTAACCAGGTTGGAAAAGACCTCAGAGATCATCAGGTCCAACCTATTACTTAATACCTAACACCTCATGACAACTAAACCATGGCTCCAAGTGCCACATGCAATCCTTTTTTGAACACTTCCAGGGACAGAGACTCCGCCACCTCCCTGGGCAGCACATTCCACAGGCATATTACTCTTTCTGTAAAGAATTTTCTTCTCACCTCGAGCCTAAACTTTCCCTAGAGCAGCTTGAGACTGTGTCCTCTAATTCTGTCACTGGTTGCCTGGGAGAAGAGACCAACCCCCACCTGGCTATAACTTTCAGGTAGTTGCAGAGAGCAATAACGTCTCCCCTGAGCCTCCTCCAGGCTAAATAATCCCATCTCCCTCAGCCTCTCCTCATAGGGCTTGTGCTTGAGACTTCTCACCAGCCTTGTTGCCCTTTTCTGGACACGGTCAAATATCTCAATATCCTTCTTAAATTGAGGAGCCCAGAACTGGATGCAGTAATCAAGTTGTGGTCTAACCAGTGTTGAGTATAGGGGAAGAATGACTTCCCTGCTCCTGCTGGCCACGCTATTTCTGATGCAGGCCAGGATGCCATTTGCCTTCTTGGCCACCTGGGCACACTACTGGCTCATGTTCAGTCTACTGCCAACCAGTATTCCCAGGTCTCTTTCTGCCTGTAGCATTGAATGGAGTTATTGTGGCGAAAGTGCAGGACCCAGTACTTGGACTTGCTAAACGCCATGCTGTTGGACTCTGCCCCTCTGTCCGGCCTGTCAAGGTCCCTCTACAGAGCCCTCCTATAATTCTATGTTTCTATGATTTGCAACTACGTCAGAGTTATTAATATGACTTATGAAATATTAACAATAATATTAATAACAAACATTATCCATAACTTTTAAACTATATGTATATGCAGATTCTAGTGTACAGTCATGGGTATAATCTCACAAACTGGTGGAGTGTAACAATTTTGAACCAAATTAGAAAAATACAAAACAGTTATTAAATGAGAACTACGGTGCAATTCTGCTACTTGTCCGCCAGGGGATGACTCGGCAGGCACCTGGCAGCTGAATATGGTGGTGAGGCTAGGTATCAAGGCACATACAATTTAAAGGAACCTTTCAAAGAGACTTAAAGCAATTTTTACTCATGAATTATAACTCTGGGCATTCCCAGGCTGCTGCATTATAATGCGCAGGTTACAATACTACACAGGCTAAAGCTGGGGGATTTTAAACAGAACCAAATCTGGTGCTAAACGTGTGAGCACTGAAGATACAATTTCACTGGTGAAGGCTCGTTGCTAAGCTGGTTGCTAAACTGGTTACCCCCAGTAGCTGGCTCCAGGGGCGGTGCCTTTCAGATGCAGTGGAGGCAGCTTTCTCCTGAGGCTGTGGGATGCAGCGTGGGCTCCATGGAACAGCGTGGGTTTACCTGGAACAGGCTCTCAGGCGCTTCCCGGTCCTGGTGGCGCTGTGGAGTCTGCCAAACACTGGCTGTCCAGGACACTCACAGGTGGTCCCAGCAAGTCACGGACAATGCTCTGGATTGCCCTGACACTTGGATTTTGGGAGTGGAGGGGCAGGCAGCTCCTTCTACCACGACTTAGTGTCTGACACACAGGAGAGGCTGAGAGCGGTTCTTGCTTTGCGAGCAGTGGGTGGACAGATTTGCTTTGGTTCACAGGTCTGTAGCTTTGTGGTTGCAGCAGACATGCCAAAGCATAACACATGCATGAGGGCAAAGAGCAAGATAGCAAAGGAGCTTAATAGCAAAAGAGTGACTTGATTACAATTTGGGTAATATTTATAATTGGATTTAGCCAATAGTCAAACTTGGTCAACACCATTACCCCACAGCAAAACATATGGCCAGAATATGCCCATGTTTGGAAGAAGCACAAACATCCCATAAGGTGGGCATGAGCTTGTTTACCCCAAACAAGGCAAGTTGAGTTGTTTACCTCAGCTTGTTGGTGCCTGGCCCTTTGTTTTCTCAGCTCTGGGCTGAGTACCCACTCCAAAAAGGAGGGGGAAAAGGAGTTTGAGCAAAACATGTAGGGACATGTTTTGACAATATTTGGAGCATAATTCTGGGCATATGCAGCCATTTGAAACTACTTTAACTTCCATCAGTGGAATTTATTTGTAAACAAAAATTGAGTGTAGTTATCTGCTTTGATGTGATATTCAGCATGGACTGCTGGGACTATCTGCTTAACTGTAGTTCTCTCCATAGTATAAAGCTGCTGTGGGTCACAAAAGTACTAGTAGAAAGATTAAATGAGAAAGAAACACAAGCAATTCCTTTAGAAACTATGTGATTACATAGTTACAGCATGGTGGCTTGTATCTAAAACAATCTAAAGGGAAGTCTTTGCAAAGTCTAATAGCCAAATTCACCCATGCTGTGTCTGATAAATTACACCATTTTATGTGAGAGACAGTTGTGCCCAAAGTAGATAATAGTAGTACAGATTTAGTGTCATGCCCCAGCTTAGAGTCAATGACCTGTTCTACTATATGTAAGTATGTTGAATTTAGTCACTAGAATTCCTGACAAGTGGAAACAAAATGTTAGGTGAAATGATGTGTGCATATCATATATTTTCATTCTTTTTTTCTTGAACTTGAGATCAGCTATAGCTGTAGAGAATACAAGATAATAAATAGCAGCCAGAACAGTGGGGTACTAGGTGAGCAAAACAGTATAAAAAGAACAGACATAGAAATTCTTTCTATTATATGATCTCTAGCATTCTATTCCTCTGAAATACCTGAAATTCAAACAAACAAGTGTCTGAGTGCTTGATGGTTGTAAAAATAAAAACTTTATTTTTATTTTATATTATTTTATTATTGTTCTCTATGTTTTTGTGGAACTTATCACATCACATGTTTTGTGAATATATCATGCCAAATGACTACAAAAGGCAGAACGTTAGTGTAATTATTGATATAATATTACATAAAATTCTTTAGCTCCTGCTCATTTAAAAGAGCCCTATTAAAAGGGAGTTATTTGTTTGTACTAGTTATCTCTGTTTATGACTTCAGTGCTGAAAACAATAGCCACTGTTGCCCATGTCTGGAAAGTATTTTAACCTCGTCTTAACATTCATGCCTGTGCTCCCATCGAATTGAAGTATTTAATGTAAATAAACTCATCTGGAGATGGAGTTCACCATGCTGAAAAGGATCTTATTCTGTACATTGGAACACTCTCTAATACTTTTGACAACTTGCTGGGTGAGCAGGAAGGTATGTTACAAATGAGGAACTAACTTCAAGCATCTTGTTTTGGAAAGAAAAGACGTTATTTGCATTTCAACTATTAGATTGCTTTAACTACGAGAAAGATATGAGCAAAGCTAACGCATGTTTTGAGTTTTGGACAGCTTAAAAATCATTATCACTGGTTGGTAATAAAAAGGAGATATGCATCAGAGTAAAAGAAAATATCACTTAACTAGAGAAGCTCATGTAGGATTTGAAGTGAAATAAGGGCAAAATAATCTGGATGCTTTGCTTAGTGTAGATCACTAAAAAAGTCTTGTTATCCTGGTGACTTAGTGGGTACTAGGGAGATAATGAACAATGCATTGTGAAGCTTGAGGTGTTGGTTAGCTGTTCTTATCAAGCTACAAAGATTATTTATTAAAATCTTCCTACACTACACTGGATAAAATTCTAACCAATATATGTAACCAAAGATAGGTGCGAAGGAAGTTCCCTTGGAAGTTGTAAAGAATCTGATGGATTGTTTCTATTTTTCACCCTTATTTAACAGAGTGAATGAGTATGGTGCAGTGTGAGAAAATGTAGAAGAGGTTAGTAATACAGTTATGCACCAAGAATGAAGCTTAATACTTAGAAATAGACTGAAAAAAATGATAGATTGAATAAATATTGTGAATTTATTATTAATGTTTGTTTTGGGTCTGTTCATTTTTTGTTTTCTGTACTTGTTCCTTTAGCAAAACGCACATTTGTGCATTGATGTTAGAATTGAAAGTAGCTTGAAGAACACCTACAAACATAAGGAAGATGTATATGGAAGGTGAAGTGGCTCAGACTAGAGTTACATGTGTTTTCAGAACAAACTACACTTAAAAGTCTTCTCACTGACAATTCACTTCCATCTCCCTCCATGATCCAGCTGGTGGTGGGAGCCCGTGAAAAGATGTTCTGTCAGAGAGCCATTTCTGCAGTTAAGGCCAAATCTTGCAATATTTATGAAATATTTTCCTAATAATTGTGGATCCTTGACATTGATTTTTTTAGTGTAAAATAAAGTCTTAAGTTTCCAGCTGAACTGAGCTTCATATATGGGGCATGAAGAGAATGAAAATCATTATCATAACTGACCTGAAGTGAAGAAAATAGATGACATTTCAGTGCTCTTGATGCAGTCTTTGTTTAAGGAAGGTAAGAAACCAACTGAATATGTGGTCTGGTCACAGAAGAGTACATCTACAAGGTTAATTTATAAATTTTAAAGCACTTTGTTCACATGAGACATACTACAGCAAGTACATATTAATGTGATATATATGTGTACATTGTCATAAACCTTTTGAAAGAGTGGAGCTTTTCAAGATGCCATTAGTATAATTTAGGAGAGTCAACACAATTATTTTTTATTAGGTAATGGAAATTGGCATGATAAATAAGTGTTAGAAGGCTCTTGGGGATATGAAACTGTGTTATTAAATTAGAACTTTGGCCAAAATGGTAAGGTCTGGTGATTACATTTTCATTAGTTGTACATTCTGGAGTGTCACATAATTGCATTGTTGATTGAGCATAATTTACCATGCTTTCAAAATGCAACACAATTACATGTCTCTTTAAAATAATATTGTTGCTGTGGAAAACAAATGGATGGGGCTGAGTGAAGTATTTTCAAGCTATCAGGAAAAACTGCCACTCTTTTAGAATAAGCATGAGCCATATTTCATGTGAAGCTTAATGTTTTGACTATAAAAATAGCTATCTAAAGCAAAAATGCTATAGAAGATGCTAAAGCAAAAAAAATTGTCTAGAAAAAAAACACTTGATAAATTACTATCTATGTAAGAGTTTGAGAAAGCAGCAGAAGAGAGAAGACAGGGAAGAAGATTGAGTGGGAACAAAAAAATGACAGCATAATTGTGATAAACAAACATGAGAGAGGAAATTTTCACCAAAAACCCTCAATCAAACAAAAAAACCCCAAACAACCAACCAAATAAAAAAACCCTAAAAGGTACCTGCAACTATGAGTTTCTTACTTTTTGAAACGTGTGTTTAGGGAATCATAGCCACATTTTCTTGTAGACAACCCAGTTTTGCAACCAAAAAATAGTTTACTTCATGATAAGTTTGTTGTGGGGTTTTTTTTATTTTTTTATTATCTAGTCCTTAAGTGAACTAAACTATATAGATGCTGCATTTTTTTTAATGATGGCTTTTGTGTTCTTTTTAAGGTGAATGAAAATAAAATGGAATAGATTGTAAATGTTGGTATTATGCATAAAATGTTTCCTTTAATTTAAATTTTTTAAATTATATTACATTGATTTTATTATTAAATATTGATTATCATTAAATGTATATTGTAACTGCTATATTACTATACAAAAATTGGTTAATGTTTTAACATTTATTTTACTTAATATTATTTATAAATTCTCATGTTTAAATATTGATTTTTTTCTTTCTGAAAACCTGATCATCGCAGATTGCATGATGATGTCAGTATAGTCAGCAGCAAGCCACATATCTGTTCCATTTTAGAATTTTTATTTCTCTATGTCTTTGACTATCTTAAATTACTGTGCTTTAATATATTTCAAGACTCCATTCCATACTACCCTAAAGGTCTAATTTATTATTGTAAACAACTGGAACATTAGCAGTTTTGATCAGGTTAATGTTACTACAGTTTTGTGTTATTGCCTGTGTTTAAATATAAAATTACCCTTTTATGTTTTTGATGGATTATGAAACTCCCTATGATATGCACTATACAGTCTCAAAGTCTTACAGTAATCTATGTTAATAATTAAATTAACAAGGATTTTAACAGTAAATTTAATAGATAACCAGTATATTTAGGGGAAAAAATATTTAAAATTTTTATTTATATAGTAAATTCTTTGCACAAAGAAATTATCCCTTCAGGAATCTTCACAGTTGCTTAACAACTCAGTCCATCCAAACCAAGAGCTTCTATCACCCAAGTAGAGACAATTCTGCATCTCTCCTGGGATTCAGTGAGGCTGAAAATGGCCAAGTAAAAGCTACACTTCTCTTCTAGTATATATACTAGTTATCAGGATATATCTGATTATCTGGACTAGGTAGTTCATAAGTGCCTAGCTCATCTAAGAAGTTCAAACCTAGTTTACTTTGAAAGCAATGAATAAAAGGTAGAGGAACCATTTTGGTTTAATGTCAAATGAAGGTGAGGCTTGGACTCCCACAGTTCTCAAGTATTAAAAACTCCTAACAAGAACCTATCAACAGCAGACTCACTGCAAAACTGTTTGACTTGCTTTGTTATTATTAAACTATTATGTTCTGATAGTGCAAGGAACTCCAGATAGGTTACACTGTCCTTTTGAAAATGGTGATTATGTGCCAGCATCCATATCAGGCTCACTATCTCTCCAGAAACTGCCAGTAGTTCTATTTCATAGTAGAATTTTTACACATACTTGAAAAATTCTTGGAATCTAATCATTAACAGAGCAACAGATGCTAATGACTCTTGGACTGGAGTTACGAGTTGGCTTACTCATCTTAAAGCAAAGTTGGTAAACAGAAGTATTTTAATGTTTGATTGATCTTGCTCCTAGATCTTGAGACTTTGTTAAGCATACTGAACTTCTGATTAGGAGATAGGAATTAATATAATTCATTACACATAGCTTACATTAAGCCAAGGAAGACAAAGCCAGTTCTGTGTAATTATGTTACTATTGCTTCATTAATGTTCTTTGCACTTATATTAAATGTGGAAGGCTTTTACAATAAGTGTACTTATTAAAAATAGAATTATAATAAAATAAGAACAATTCAAGTTTACTATATCTAAGTTGCTGTTATTGAATTCTGAAGTTATTTTTTCTACTTTAAAAAAATATTGTCAGTATTTTGTAGAAAAGAAAAAAAGTATATAAAGTCCCACTTCACTGAACTATCCCCTTCAGCATAATATTTAAAAGCAATTTCAGCCGGTTTAAAACATACTTAAATATAACAGACCTAAGCATGTAACAAATCAGTAGATTTAAACCATTTTTTTCTGATTTATCTATTCTTGCCAGACAGACTCCTGAGCCATACCCATAACAGTAAATGCCAAAAGGCTTAAAGGAAAATGTCAGCTTTGTGAGCTCCTATCAGGTCTTCTAAATCTAAGGTAGCAGGTACACTTTTTGTTTCAGCTTCTTGCAATGAAGTGATTCTTTTTTGAGTGACCCAAAAAAATTGAGTTCATATAGTATTAGCCTGAACTGGATTTATTGTTTGACTGGAAGAATTACACTTCTCTGTAATATGCATGAGACTAGATGATCGAAATAGTCTCTTTTGCTATAAAAGCCTAGGATTTTGTGTCAAAATTTGAGATAAAAGGTAAAACTTTTAATTTTTTTTTTTTGCTTTTATGTCAATTGAAATTGAAATATTTACACACAGAAAGGATGGGCCTCCAAGGACAGTTATGTCTTTGCTCTGTCTTCCCACTTAACTGAGGTTACAAAAAATTATCTTTAAAGTTTTAGGGTTGGTTGGTTTGTTTGTTTGTTTGTTTTGAATTTATTCTCAAACATGATCAGCATGAGCAAAGGAAAGGGATACTGAAATTTTTTATTTATCAAGTATAATTTGCTGGAATACAAAATTGAGATGCCTTTCGTTCCAAAACTTCCATCTTCTTTGCTTCAGTCTTTACTCCTCTGACTAGCCCCTGGGAACTCCAGTTCCTGGATGAAGGAGTGAAAGCCTGGAGGAGGGAAAACACTCCACTTGTCAATGAAGACTGGGGCAAGGATCAGTTACATAAACTGAATATTCACAAGTCCATAGGCCCTGAAGAGATGCACCCAGGAGTAGTCAGGATGGATTTACCAAGGGGAAATCCTGCTTGACTAATCTGATAGCCTTCTATGATGTCATAACTGAATGGGTAGATGCAGGGAGACCAGCGGATGTACTCTACCTCAACCTCAGTAAGGCTCTGGACACTGCCTCCCATAACATCCTTGTGATCAAGCTCATGAAGTGTGAGATAGAAGAACAGGCAGTGAGATGGATTAGGAACTGGTTACAAAACAGAGTCCAAAGAGTGGTGGTCAAGTCCAGTTGGAGGGCTGTGGAGTCCCCCAGCGATCTGTGCTGGGTCCAGTCCTGTTCAACATCATCAATGACACTGATGAGGGGACAGAGTGTCTGCTCAGTAAGTTTTCTGACGATACCAAACTGGGAGGCTTGGCTGATACAATCTGAAGACTGTGCAGCCATTCAGCGAGACCTGGACAGACTGGAGAGCTGGGCAGAGAGGAACCTCGTGAGGTTCAACAAGGAAAAGTGCAGAGTCCTGCATGGGGGAAGAAATAATAAACTGCAGCAGTGCAGGTTAGGAGGCGATCTGCTAGAGAGCAGCCCCATGGAGGAGAACCTGAGAGTCCTGGTGGACAACAATGTGCCCTTGTGGCCAAGAAGGCCAATGGGATCCTGGGGTGCATGAAGAAAAGTGTGTCTGGCAGATTAAGGGAGGCTCTCTTCTCCCACTAGTGACATCTCACCTGGAATATTGGGTTCAGTTTTGACCGCCCCAGTTCACGAGGGACAGGGATCTACTCAACAGAGTCCAGCAGAGGGCTATAAGGATGATTATGGGCCTGGAGCACTGACCTATGAAGAGAGGCTAGAGCCCTGGGGCTCTTTAGTCTGGAGAAGAGTGAGAGGGGATTTAATAAATTTTTATAAATATCTGAGGGCTGGGTGTCAAGAGGGAGGGGACAGACTCTTCTCACTTGTGCCCTGTGATAGGACAAGGGGCAATGGATATAAACTACAGCACAAGAAGTTCCACCCCAACATGAGGAAGAGCTTCTTTACTACAAGTGTCACAGAGCACTGGAGCAGGCTGCCCAGAGAGGTTGTGGAGTCTCCTTCTCTGGAGACTTTCTGGATGCATCTGGATGCATTCCTGTGTGACCTGTGCTAGTTTATATGGTTATATGGTCCTGCTCTGGCAGGGGGGTTGGACTCAATGATCTCCGGAGGTCCCTTCCAACCCCTAACATCCTGTGATCTCTTTGCAGCACTCTGTGGTATTACACACTGAATGGAACTCATTAGCAATTAATAAAAAAATAGATTGTGAAACTCAGGACTGAGGGGTAGAGTTAATAGAAGTGTGAGCAGAGAAACATAATTAAAGGAGGTAGTTTCCAATTATCAGTTCACACCATTATTTGTGTAACATTCTAGTAACAGCATCAAGTAGTTTGTTTTTTATTTTATAACTCAAATAGTATTAGGAGAAATAGTATTAGGTAATCTTAAGATTTTCATAAAATCTGGAAGTAGAACTTTTCAAACAGGTTCTACAATACATATTGTGCCTCCTTAAAATGTTCATAGAATATAAAGCTTCAGTTATATCTAGCATATTTGCCCATAGCTATTCATCTGTCTTCCTGTCTTAACGTTTTGTCCTCTACTGTCTTGATTTGTTATCACAAAGTAAAAGCTAAGACAGTGTTTATACAAAAAAGGATAATCATTAAAGGTATTTTTCTAGAAATGATATTTTAATTTTTCCAAAGTCTAGGACAAGATTTGAGTTCATGAAATTAGTTTAATTTGTAATTTATTTGAATTCATTATTCCATTCTAAAGTTATTCTGAAACAAAAAGAAAACCAACACAAAAAAGAATTTGGCATCTGATTGTTTTCTAAATTCCTACTAATAAAAGCTTCCTTCAGAATAACTTTGCTTTTTCTATTTAGAACAATATAAGTTAAGAAATATTAATGATAATGAATATCTCATTTGAATATTTAAGCTCAAAACCATCATTTATAATAATTGAAAACCATTTCATTAAAGATCTAATTACATAGCATTTGTTAATTACATAACAAATCTTCAGAGATAAGTAAACTAACTGTCTAATCTACTGAGAAAATATTTGCTGTACATGAAATGAAAAGACAATGTTGCTTACTTATTTGATTCATTATTACAAATAAATGGAAAACCTGAGAACAAAACATTCAGCAATGATTGTTATATATAATTTAACCTAACTCATGTTGATATTGTGGATACATAAAATCTTTCAATTAGTGCAATGCAACTAAATAAGAGAAAATTAAGAACTAGAAAGGGGAATATAATGTGAAGTCGATACTTAAAGTAGTCCTAATCTTTGCAAATGAGGTAAAAAAACCCACAAAACCCCCCAAACCAAACCAAACTTAACCAAAAAACACACAAACAAGCAAACACACAAAAGCCAAACAAACCACAAACATAGAACAAATTCCATTACAGGACTATGCAGAACTGTAAATTGCTACCATGAAATGAAGTGGAAAATATGAAATGCATTGTGTTTTGTTTTTCTTTTTTTTCCAAACCTAATTATTACACAGTAATCTATATATTTCTTAATTTTCATGATTAGTAGGAACACAATATCAATGGTTTAAGAGACATCTTACCTACAAGAATATTATCTAACTATAGATGATCCTATCTCATGATGATCAATCCAGGACATAAAAAAATCCAGGATTTTCCTGTAGTTCATTGATGATAACTTCCTCCTCCAACTGAGAGGCCAATAAGAAGGGATGCTCTGCAGGACCTGACACTCACCACAAAGAGGGTTTCATTGGAAATGTTCCAGAGCCTGTCTGCAGTGAATATAAGATGGATTCTGAGGATAGATAAGAGGGTGAAAAGCAAGTTCACAGCTCTGCACTTCATGAGAGCAAACTTTTACTTACAAGAGTGACCTTGGAGGGAACAAAGGCTCAAGAAAGCTGCTTAATATTCAACCATCACATCCTCCAAATTCAAGCGTAGTCCAACCTAATGAACAGGAAGTCAGGCAAAAATATCAGGCCTGCATGAAGAAACTCAAACCCAAAAAGAAAGCCTACAGAGGCTGGAACTAAGGACATGTAACCCAGGAGAAATACAGAAACACTGTCCAACTATCTAGGGGTTATTTCAGGAAAGCTGAAGCCCAAGTGGGATTCAATGACCAGGGAGGTTAAAGAACATAAGAAGGGCTTCTATAAGTACATAGGAGACAGAAGGAAGACAAAGGAAAAATATGGGCCTATTGTTCAACAAGATGGGGGACCTGTTTGCACAGGAGGTGGAAAAGTTTGAGATAGTAGATGCCTTCTTGTCTCGGTCTTTATTAGCAACCACAACTTTCAGGGGGGTTAGGTCCCAGAGATCAGGAGGAATGGCTAGAGCAAGGAAAAATATACCCTTAGTGGAAGAGGATCAAGTCAGGCAATACGTCAGCAACTGGACATCCATAAGACCATGGGCCCTGAAAGGACGTACCCACAACTGCTGAGGGAGCTGGCAGGTGTGTTTATGAGACAGTCAGTTTCATTAAGACATAAAAAAATTTCACTCAGGTTTCTTTTTGTGGGTCTTGTTCTATCACATACTTGGCCAAAATTTTTATGACTTTACAAAAGAGTAAGACCATTGCAAAAATGTGTATGCACGATTCATTTGACTTATTCATAGAAACTCAAAGGCATATTTAATCTTAAAAAACTTTAAGTGATTATGAAAGAAAAATTAACAAAAATAAATACCACGTCAAAGTAAAAAAAAAAATCCAGTCAAATCCTTGGATATATGCAGTTAAAGGAATATATGTGGAATATATGTGTGCATGTGTGTGTGTACATAGTTCAAGGCAAAGGAAGTTTTTCACAGTTTCTTTTCTGGACATTTGGCAAGCATTTCATTAGCTAGGACTTTTCACTAACCAATAAATAATTGGTTTTTCATTAGATCTTCAAGTCTTGCTTAGGAAGCTGAAGGTGTATGAAGTCTTTTTAGCATTTGTTTTAAAATCTAATCAGGTTTCAGTCATGTTTATATAGGCACAAGGAAGTTTGTGACAATTTCTATTGGTATTAACAACTCTGTGGCTCTTCAAGCAATATAGCTTACAAAAAGCATGGTGCATAAATGGATTTTTATTCATCTTATCTATTTTCTACAACAGGATTATGTCATCTCATCATTTAATCCTTTTCTTCAAAGACAGCATCCCTCTCTGCTGAAATACATAGAAGTTTACTTTCTCTAGCAACAAGAAAGCAAACATTTAGTTTTCCTCAGCCTTTAGGAAGTCATGGAGCTTATTTCACAAATCTTCAGTGTTATATTTCTGTTTCTTTAGTTTTCTTAAATATGTTTTATACATCAACTGTTTGTGTTCCTGGGGAACACAAAATATGCTTTAGAATCCAGGTACACCTGGCAGAAATTCTTATCACAGTCAGGTTTTACCTGGGAAAGGAACAAAAATGGTTCTTCATATAGTGTGCAAGATGACCCTTAGTCCCTTTAAAGCAATCATTTTACTTCTCCGATTTTATTGATTTAAGCTTGATACCCAAGACTGTGGAAATCTTTAGTTCTCAGCAAAATAGCAGTTACTTTTCTTATGGAACAACATAACAACAGATCTCATGGTGCCTCAGTATTTATCCTCTATGGATAAATATTATTAAACTGTAGTCTTTACTAAACTTCTCTCTTTTACAAACTTCTGGGTTTTTTTCAATTGCTTTACAAGATAATGGTCTCTTGTTTATTAGATTAAATCTGGACATCTTAAAGAGCTACTACTATTACTTCTACTACTACTACTTATGATGATCACAATTTCATTTTTAAAGAAATCTAAAGATTTCTGTGCTGTTTCTTTTTTCATCAGTTACTTAATCTTTACTTACTCAGATTGAATTAAAAAATTCAGAAAACATTTCCCTCTATTATTCCTTTTATTTATTTTATTTATTTTATTTTCCTTTAATCAGACTTTTCAATGGCCCTTGGGCCATACTCAAGAACTGATGCTATCACATATCCCGGTTTGCTAGTACTGGCAATATTCTCAGTAGTTTCATTGGATGTTACTTCATGAAATGAAATACAACTAATCTTCCATACCAATGAAGCTTACAATCACCCTATCTCATACTTCTGTAGTTCAATTTTTGGTAAAATTCACTCATTTTAAAGAGACACCAGGGAACAATTTTATTATTTTAATACCTTCACATCTTTGCAAGACTTGCTAAATGCCAGAAATTATTTTAATGCTGACACTAATCTTTTACAATATAGTTCCTCAACCGCATTTCCTTCATTACTTTTACTAAGCACTATTTTAAAATGCATTCCAAGCAAACATGTCATGCTTAGCTGGCTAAAAGAAGAATGAAAGTATAATTAACATATTCCTGCAGTATTGAAAAGGTATGGCTTTGTCATTATTTTTTGCAAAGTGAGGAAATGAAAAAAGGAAAGAAATAATTTATTACTTGCCATGATGTATCAAAATTATGTCTTGTTAAGTAGTTCTTTCGCCTAGAGGCTCTTCAGGAGTATTATGAAAAAGGATGGACTGTTATGTTAGGTTCATGTAAATTCAGGGGAAATTGCTAAATTCTGAGAAAGTATATAGATTATGAAAGACAAAAAAAAAAAGCGGTAAGGGTAAAGTTGCTGAAATTTAAAAAGAACGAAAAAAATAATCAAAGTTTCAAGAGAAAAATGTGAATATGTAGAGTGGTTTGTTTTTTGGGTTTTTTTTGAGAGAGCAATGATTAGAATACATCAGCAGTGCAAGATCAGAGATGATTGTAATTTGAAGGAGAAGTACATACTGAATTTTTACAACCTGAAAAATGATTTCCTAGCTGAAAAAGATTTTTGGGTGCCTTGTTGAGAATTGTAAGCCTACTGATACTTAGCATAGTAGATAATTATTTTCTGTTACTTGTGTGTTTATCAGCCAATGAAAAATTACCTCTTTATTTGAAGTTATCCTGCCTGCACAGTGTCTTTGTAAATGGTAAATATTGAACAACTACTGACCCACAGAACGAAGGCTATGTTGTGAAAACTGGAGAAGACAGATGTAACATTGAGAAAGGAAGAAGGTAAGATGTTTCTGGAGAGAGGCTTAGCTCTCATAAGAAGAGACAATTTGAGACACTGACTATATTACTTTCATCTTCTGAGCAGAAGTTTGTGTAACTTAACAGTATCACAACGTATCAGAGGTTGGAAGGGACCTCAAGAGATCATTAGGTCCAACCCCCTGCCAGAGCAGGATCACTTATGGTAGTCCGCACAGGGATGCATTCAGGGGGGTTTTGAAAGTCTCCAGAGAAGGAGACTCCAAAACCCCCCAGGGGAGCCTGTTCCAGTGCTCTGTCACCCTCACTGAAAAGAAGTTTCTCCTCACGTTCAGGTGAAATCTTCTATGTTCAAGTTTGAAACCATTGTTCCTTGTCTTATCACTATGAACCACCAAAAAGAGCCTGGCCCCCTCCTCCTGACACCCACCCCTCAGATATTTATAGACATTGATCAGATCCCCTGTCAGTCTTCTCAAGACTAAACAGCCCCAGATCTCTCAGTCTCTCTTCATAGGGGAGATGCTCAAGTCCCCTAATCATCCTTGTGGTTCTCTGTTGGATTCTCTCTAGCAGGTCTCTGTCTCTCTGGAATTGGGGAGCCCAAAACTGGACACAGTATTCCAGGTGTGGTCTTACCAGGGCAGAGTAGAGAGGTAGAAGTACTTCCCTCGACCTGCTGGACACACCTTTCTTGGCATATCCCAGGATCCCATTGTCTCTCTTGGCCACAAGGGCACAGTGTTGTTCCATGGAGAACTTGCTGTCCTCCAGCACTTCAAGGTCTTTCTCTGTGGAGCTGCTTTCCAGCAGGGCAGACACTAACCTGTACTGGTGCCTGTTGTTATTTCTCCCCAGATGTAGGACCCTGCACTTGTCCTTATTAAACTTCATGAGGTTTGCCTGCACCCAACTCTCCAGCCTGTCCAGATCTCGTTGGATGGCTGCATAGCCTCATGGGGTGTCAGCCAACCCCCCCCAGTTTTGTATCATCAGTGAACTTGCTGAGGGTACTCTCAAGGCCCTCTTCCAGGTCTTTGATAAAGATATTGAACAAAACTGGACCTGGCACCGATCCCTGGGCAACACCACTTGCCACAGGCCTCCAAGTTGACTCTCTGCCACTGATGAGGCCCCTCTGAACTCTCTTGTGGAGACAGTTTTCAATCCACCTCACTGACCAACCATCTATGCCACATCTCATGAGCTTTTCTTTGAGGATGTTATGGGAGACAGTATCAAAAACTTTACTGAAGTCTACTTCATACACCCAAATATCTCCTTCAGCAGTGGCATTCAGGGCAATCTTTAGGATCAAATCCCTGCCAAAAGCGATTGCAGTGAGTGTTTTGTTTAAAAAACTTTTAATCATAGATTCTACATATTTTTGCCTATAATTATTATTCAGTACATATAGAGATAGATTTATATTATTCCAGGGTAACTGTTTCTAAGATCACAATCTATGTTAGTAATTAATTATCAAATTTTGTGAAAACAGTTTTTTAATTGATTTTCTGCAAGGATTAAGCTGCTTTTGCTGCCGTTGTGAAAAATTGATATAAACCCTACTATAAGGATTCATCATTGGCTTGACAGAATAGTTTTGTTGTTAGATTCAGAATGAAATGTGGAAAGATAAGAGGCAATGCCTTTTAACATTGCCTAGGGTTTATCTTTCTCAAGTTGAGCAGGGAAAAGATTGTTATCAGAAAAGAGAACAGCTTGGGTAAAGGAATAGTTATAAGATGAAGAATCAGTGAAACAGAAAATGAATGGCTTGTTGAGAAATCTGTACACCATCTGTCTTATGAAAAAAAATCACTGAAAGTGGAAGATGTAGTTTTGTTTGTTTGTTTTATTTTTCTTTTTCTATTAGCATACTGGAATCTTGTTTCTGAAAGCAATTTTTTTTTTTTTTAATGCTGCCCTTGCAAAATCAGGGAATTATAGTTTTCAATAATCTGAAAGAAGGCTGATGGTATATCACATGATATATGAAGATATTATCTTAGATTTTTTAAATTATTTTTATTCTTATTTTTTAATATATGAATGTTTCTATTATTTCTTGGGGTTTTTTGTGATGTGCTTGCTAAACATAACTATTTCTACTTGATGAAGTTGCACTGTTCTCCTTCAGAAACTGATAGCACAAGGCTTAGATAAGTGCACTCTGCATTGTGTAAAAAACTGGCTGTCTCACCAGGCCCAAGGAGTGGTGGCAAATGGAGTTAAATCTGGTTGGTACCTAGTCACTAGCGTTGTCCCCCAGGGTTCACTACTGGGGCCTGTCCTCTTTAATGTCTTTATTAATCATCTTGATGAGAAGATTGAGTACACCCTCAGCAAGTTTGCAGGTAACACCGAGTTGAGTGGCTGTGTCCATCTGCTAGATAATCAGGAAGGATCTGGACAGGCTAATTGTATGAAGTTCAACAAGGCCAAGTGGCAGGTCCTTCACCTGGGCCACAACAACCCCACAGTAAGCTGTAGACTTGGGGATGAGTGGTTGGAAAGCTGCAAGTTGAAGAGGGATCTGGGGATACTGGTTGTCAGTCAACTGGAAATGTGTCAGCAGTGTGCCCAGGTGGCCAAGAAAGCCAATGGCATCCTGGCTTGTAGTAGAAACATTGTAGCCAGCAGGAAGAGGGAGATGATCATCCCCTTGTACTCAGCACTGGTGAGGCCACACCTTGAGTATAGGAAGGATATTGAGGTGCTGGAGCACATCCAGAGAAGGACAAGGCTGGTAAAGGATTCATGACCTACAGGGAGCATCTGAAGGAGTTGAGGTTGTTCAACCTGGAGAACAGTATGCTGAAGAGAGACCTTATCACTCTTTACAACCACCTGAAAGAAGTATGGAAGGTGGAGGAGCCCAGACACTTCTCTTTGATGGAAAGTGACAGGACTTGAGGAAATGGTTATGAGCTGTGACAGGGAAGGTTCCAGCCAGATATTAGGAAATATTTCTTCGCTGAAAAGTTTCTGCCCAGGGCAGTGGTGGAATCACCTTCCTTGGAGGAGTTCAAGCAGCATGTGGACTTTGGGACATGATTTAGTTTTGACCCTTCAATACTGAGTTGAAGGTTAGACTGGATGATCTTCAAGGTCTCTCCCAACCATATATGTTCTGTGATTCTGTTAAGTGCAATGAATTTTTATTCAGTATGTCTTTGTTTCATGTATTATTTCCATAATATCATTACTTTTATACGATGATATGGTTGTTGTTAATTTGGACTTCTATACTTATTTTCAGTGGAGAGAATAGTCAGTAAACTGATAAAAAACCCCAACCCCTTACATTACTATGAATTACTTTCCAAATCAAGCAAAGTGGGAATAATAAGAACCATTTCACTGTATTTGTTAATGGTCACCCTAAGAGTTTCAAATTTGGTGGAAATGGGTGCTTTTTTAATATTTATTTTGATCTGGANAGTGGTTGGAAAGCTGCAGGTTGGAGAGGGATCTGGGGATACTGGTTGTCAGTCAACTGGAAATGTGTCAGCAGTGTGCCCAGGTGGCCAAGAAAGCCAATGGCATCCTGGCTTGTAGTAGAAACATTGTAGCCAGCAGGAAGAGGGAGATGATCATCCCCTTGTACTCAGCACTGGTGAGGCCACACCTTGAGTATAGGAAGGATATTGAGGTGCTGGAGCACATCCAGAGAAGGACAAGGCTGGTAAAGGATTCATGACCTACAGGGAGCATCTGAAGGAGTTGAGGTTGTTCAACCTGGAGAACAGTATGCTGAAGAGAGACCTTATCACTCTTTACAACCACCTGAAAGAAGTATGGAAGGTGGAGGAGCCCAGACACTTCTCTTTGATGGAAAGTGACAGGACTTGAGGAAATGGTTATGAGCTGTGACAGGGAAGGTTCCAGCCAGATATTAGGAAATATTTCTTCGCTGAAAAGTTTCTGCCCAGGGCAGTGGTGGAATCACCTTCCTTGGAGGAGTTCAAGCAGCATGTGGACTTTGGGACATGATTTAGTTTTGACCCTTCAATACTGAGTTGAAGGTTAGACTGGATGATCTTCAAGGTCTCTCCCAACCATATATGTTCTGTGATTCTGTTAAGTGCAATGAATTTTTATTCAGTATGTCTTTGTTTCATGTATTATTTCCATAATATCATTACTTTTATACGATGATATGGTTGTTGTTAATTTGGACTTCTATACTTATTTTCAGTGGAGAGAATAGTCAGTAAACTGATAAAAAACCCCAACCCCTTACATTACTATGAATTACTTTCCAAATCAAGCAAAGTGGGAATAATAAGAACCATTTCACTGTATTTGTTAATGGTCACCCTAAGAGTTTCAAATTTGGTGGAAATGGGTGCTTTTTTAATATTTATTTTGATCTGGAACACACAACAGAAACAGGTACTCTCATGTTATTAATTCCTGTGTTCTGAAAGATTTGGAACCAGAAGGTTTCTTTTTTTACCCTGAACTGGTCATCGACATACAAAAATCTTTCCTCATACATCCCTCTTGGAGTGGAAAGGATTGATTAACTTTAGTAAATAAACTTCATATTATTTTTTTTGTTAAATACCAGAATATTTATGTGCTCAGATACTATGTATTAATAAAATGTATTTATGAGCTTACAAATGAGGGAAAAAAAGAAAAAAACCCAAACAAACTCAGAAAGTGCTTAAAACAGCTTATCTGGATTTGAAACAGGATTTGTCAAAATCATGTCAAAAGTATTAGTTAATTTTGTGGTTTGTACATTAGTAAGTCTGAAAAGTCCATTAAATGTTTTCATGGTTAGAATTGTAGAGACAATTGCAATAGAGGAATAGCTCTTTCATCTACTAATGCTTATAAGTTCTTTTTTTCAGGAGATGTATCACCTTAATATTTAAGGAAGATATGGTACTTTTTAAAATAAGGTTTGAGCGTGTTTTGCAAACAAGCTTAACAAGGATCAAAACATTTATGGAAAATCTGAATAAACTTAACTAATCAGTAATCTAGTATCTTGCATTTTAATGTCTAATGAATGCACTTTTGAATGTTACAAATCATAAAATTTAACTCCTTTCCAAAGAACCTTTACAGATCATTAACTTCTATTTGTATGCCATATTTTCAGATTGTTTTTATTTTAATCTTTATACATAGTTCTGAAGAATCATGTTGAAGTTAATTCCAAACATCATCCATACAAGATAAAGTCCAAATATTGTTCTTGCTTAGATATATCAAATTGCCACTCAGTTGCCTAAACAAGACCTGAGGTATGTTCAATGAACACATAATTCCTTCCAAAACCCCAAAAGTAATAGAAATAATAACAACAAACAAACAAAACAAAAAAGAAACAAAACAAAACAAAAAACCCCAACCAACAAACCAAACAAAAAGCCCCAAACAACAAAACCCACCAAATAAACCCACGATCTGTTTTTATCTATTAGTTGTCAGATCTGTTACTGTTATTGACTCCATCCCAGATCTGAACATTTCTCTTCTGCTGGCAGAAATCATTACTTTGTGAAAAATCGTGAGCAGGAGTGAAGGTATCTCTCTTGCAGCTATAGATTTCCACTAGTCAGTTAGTATGTAAGGATGATTGCATTTTATAGAACACATAATAATACATTAAAGACCATGGGTAAAGACTAATAAGAGGTGAAAAAAATCATATAGTTGAAATATGCTGAACTGTATTAAGAAGTATTGTTCAGACTACTGTTGAAATGACCTTGAACTTATAGTAAAATCCCCAAAGAAAAAATAAGTTTAATTCTTCAAATTCTTTCCCACGTACTTTCAGTCATGATTAATTTCTACCCTTTGCTTTGTGGAAAAAAACATTACCTGTTGTACTTGATATTACAAAGTACTGTCTGTATTCCTTTTGGGGGAGTTTTTTAATAGATTAGATAATATACGTATAAAATAATTCCCAGCAAACATCATAAATGTTCTTTGGTGACAATTGTGCTTTCTGTCAACAATGTCCAGGCATCTTACAGAAGCAGAAGACTGAATTAAATGGCTACAATAATCATCTACAGTAAACTGACATCTTGTTCTGATGATCACCTTTTAATGTAATGATGACAGAAGAAAGATCAAGTGGATCTAAAAATAAGGAACCACAACTCAACATACATGTCTAATTTTCTCTATATTTATTGGGAAACAGACCATATATGATCTAAAGTAAAGTTCTCTCTATTCTCTTAATGCTGGGAAAATCTTATCTGAGACACTCAGTCTTTTGATATGATTTAACACAAGGACAAATAGATCCCTAAACTGCTGGAAAATGTGTGTGATATCACCATTCACTTGTTGCTACAAATATGATAACTACTACTTTAAGGATTAATGAGGTAAATTTATCTATAGACAGAAATTACAGAAAGTTTGTTGGGTGTTTTGTTTCATTTTGTTTTGTTTGTTTTGTTTTGTTTTTAATGAGTGTTGTGATGGTAGTTTAATTGTCAGGTTAAATCATGCTACTATGTTATCGAGAGGCATGGTCTTGAGAAATAGATCTCAAAAGAGTTGATCATATGATATCAGCATTCATAACATTTAAAGGCAGGATAAAAATACTAATTTCTTTTTATATTATTGTAATGTTGTTTGTTTTGGTTTTGTTTTAGTTTAGTTTTGTTTTGGGTTTGTTTTTTTTTTCCCCTTCAGCAGATATCTGGAATGGGATAAATGGTCACGTACTGTAACTTTTTTTTTACCCCTCTGCCTCAGAAAGCACAGTGTATTCAAGTATTCTAATTGTATAGCAATTACTTTGAAACATTACTGGAATGAATTTGCATTTAGGAAAGAATAAAAAACAGCTGGGAACATACTGATGTAAAAACCACTGCCTTTGGTACTGCACTATTTTTTTGACAACTCTTAAAAGTGTATGCATGACACCTATTTTCACACCTTCTATTGAATTGTCTAAATATCACATTTTCTTATTTTAAGAGACAGTAAAGACTACAAACTACAGAGGAGGCAGGATTTAACAGGCTTTTATATTTTTTTTGCTGTCAGATCAAGACAGTTTTGAGGATAATAATTTCTTGAAGACACAACCACAATATCTAACAATAGCAATAGCAGAAGAGTCCACAAAAACATCATGAAAATAACATATAAACAATAGCACTGTATCAGAAAACAAAGAAGATGGTTGAGTTGGTAAATACAGAAGAAAATACTCCAAATCTTTTGTCTAGAAAATTAACATTGAAAAAAGAACATTTATGACTTGTAACTCACTATTATTTTAGTAGTCACTATGTAAGATTAAAGCTGATGTCCAGTACTCATCACAGGTAGAAATTCTTGTAAATTATTATTTTATTACACACTAAACGGTACAGTCTTGTAAACATATAAGTAGTTCGTTCTTTCCCCACCTCTCCTCCCACCTCCTTTAAAAAACCTCTGAGAAAAATCCTCTACTGAATAATAAAAAGATAACTTATCCTTCTTATGACAAAAAAAAAATAGGTTTGGAACAGAAACTAATATGCAGTGAGATTATCTTCACAGAATCACAGAATGTTAGGGGCTGTAGGGACCTCAAGAGACAACCTAGTCCAACCCCCCTGCCAGAGCAGGATCACCTATACCAGGTCACTCAGGAACTCATCCAGGTGGGTCTTGAATATCTCCAGAGAGAGAGACTCCACAACGACCCTGGGCAGCCTGTTCCAGTGTTCTGTCACCCTCACAGTGAAATAATTCTTCCTCCTGTTTCCATGGAAATTCCTATGCCTCAACTTCCACCCATTGCCCGTTCGTGAGATTTCTCTTAGCAGTTCCCTTAGAAGGGTAAAGTTGGCCCTGCTGAAATCCAACATTGTAATCCTGCTTGATACTTTCTTCCTACGACACAAGATCCTGAACTCCACCATCTCGTGGTCACTGCAGCCAAGGCTGCCCTCAACCTTCTCTGCTTCAACCAGTCCCTCCTTGTTTGTGAGTGTCAGGTCCAGTAACACTCCTCTCCTAGTTGGTTCCTCCACCATTTGCATCAAGAAATTATCATCAATGCACTGGAGGAGCCTCCTGGACTGTGTCTGTCTGGCTGTGTAAGCCTTCCAGGAAATGTCTGAATAGTTCAAGTCCCCCATAACCACCAGGACCTCTGTTTGTGAGGCTGCTGTCAGCTGTCTATAGAAGGCCTCTTTGACTTCTTCATCCTGATCAGGTGGTTTGTAATAAACACCCACAACAGTGTCACCCATGCCAGCCTGGTCCTTAATCCCCACCCACAAACTCTCCACTCGCTCCTCATCCACCCCTGGGCTGAACTCAACACATTCTACTTGCTGTCTCATATAGAGAGCAACACCACTTAGCTGATCTATCTTTCCTAAAAAGAACATAGCCATCCATGACCACATTCCAGTCATGTGAGCTCTCCCACCATGTCTCTAGAATTGCCACCAGATCATAACCCCTTGACCCCACATGGATTTCTAACTCCTCCTGTTTATACCCCATGCTGCCTGCATTGGTGTACAGACAGCTGGTGCAAGCCCAGCAACAACCCCATCCCCCTTCAACTCTAATTTAAAGCTCTGCGAATGAACTCTGCTAATTCCTGCCCTAGAATCCTTTTTCCCCTGAGAGATAAGCCTCTCCCACCTACTACCATCCATCCTGATGTCCTACAAAACCAGTCATTACCAAAGAACCCAAAGCCCTGCCTGTAGCACCAGTCTCGGAGCCAGGTATTAAAGACTGGATTCTTCTACTCCCTTCCATATCATGGCTTGGTCCTGGAAGTAGAGAAGAGAAAATCACTTGTGCCCGAGACTCTTTCACCAACAGTCCCAAGGCCTTGAAGTGTCTCTTCATCCCCCTCAGAGTACAGCATGCAGCTTCCTCCCCACCTGTCTGGAAGATCAGCAATGGGTAATTGTCATGGGACTGCACCAGGTTGGGAATTGCTTTAGTGATATCCCTGATTCGGGCACCAGGGAGACTGCAGACTTCCTTATGTTGATTGTCAACCCTGTGTATTGGGCTCTCTGTTCCTGCCAGTTTTAGATTACCTCACAGAAAAAGATCTTCATGGTTTAATTGGCACAAACTCTTTAAAAGAATATATATTGTTTTAAAATCAATAAATAAGATACTCTAAGGTGGTATTATTATTATTAATTATTATATTGTGAGATTTAAAATTAGAGCATTAAAAGAAATCTCTGCTAAGATACTGAAAAAAACCCAGAGATACTGTGTCATATCCATAATATGTAATTAAGGGATACCAGCAATACCAAGCTAACAATGCTGCAGCTATGCATCATCTACGTGTTAGCATAGTGTCAGATTCAATATTCTGAGTCCTGCTTAGTATTGTTTCACGAACATGAAAATATTTTTGATTCTGTGTGTAAATGTGACTGATTCTCTGTCTTATACTCCAGTAAGCAATGGGGATGTTTCCTAAATTGCTTAAATGTCTTAGTGTTTGAAAAAGCAGAACACCTATTTCTTTAATTAAATTTTCACTAGATTTGTTCTTCATTAAGTGCTTTTATCCATATAGTGCAACACTGTTTTCACTGTGATATGACTCCCACTATAGATGGTGCAGTGTTCTGTGTGCCATATTATAATATGATAATCAGTATTTTAGTAAAAACTGCCTTTAAAATGTCATTTTAAGGGAAATTCACTGTATTATTTGGAAGCTATTGATTTTATCTATCTTATGATTTACAAAAGAACAACAAAACAAAACAAAAAATGTGATTTCTGACTTTAATATTTTCCTTGTTATCAATCTGAATTAAAATATCTTGTGTAAAGAACTATGAAAAAAGCATCATCTGTAGATAATCTAAAATGACAGACAAACATATTTATAGCCAGAAGTTGCCCTGAAGATATATTGTTGATGAGTGTACAATTCTCTGAATGAACAACTTATTCTTTTCAATTTACAGAAGTGTTCTGTTATGGATTCTTATAAACCCAGTATCAGTTGGCATTTTAAGCCAACTTCCCTCCACCTGCTGGACACACCCTTCCTGATACATCCCAGGATCCCCTTGGCTCTCTTGGCCACAAGAGCACATTGTTGTTCCATGGAGAACTTGCTGTCCACCAGCACTCCAAGGTCTTTCTCTGTGGAGCTGCTTTCCAGCAGGGCAGCCCCTAACCAGTAAAATTTTGTATTTTCAAATAACAAGCTTGCTACAAAATTAAAGGAATGGAGTGTTGCAAAAAAAAAAAAATCTTGCTTACAAATTAGATGTGTCTCAGCATTTCAGTAAATGTTTGAAGCCTTGTTGAATAAAAGAAAATATAGCTCACCTGCAGATTTTTTTTTACCCAATATGTGAAAATGTAAAGATGATTTCCTGATACTAAAATTAGGAGACACTGTAACCTGAGCATATACTGCTACCAAAGATGGCCACAGAATTTCAGTTGTAAAGCTGAGGATAAAGAAGATATCTGAATCTTAAATCACAAATACAGCTTTATCCAAGAACATTCACGTTAGTTAACTTCACACCAAAAATTTAAGCATGACTTAGAGGGTTTCTGATGTTTCTTACAGGTTCTTTGCACTGGGAAAAATTAATCTATGATTAATAACATAAGTAACATTTATAGGGGAAGATTTGCAGGATTTTTTAATGCATATCTTAATCAAGAATAGTTCTGTCTTTTAGTATACTAGTTATCTATATTGTATTGCATTAAGCATTTTATTCTATAGATACATGTATTTGCTATTATTTTTTACAATGAAAATATTTTAAGAAAATAGTTTTCATTAATTTTAATGGAGAATATTCTTTTCTTGATGATAGCTAATGTGTGACAAGTTATGTGTAAGATTTAGAAAACTATAAACTTAATTTTTTTAAATGGTTTTTAATAATAGACTTGGCTTAGTATGCATAATTAGTTATCATTCAATGATCAGTCTGATTTTTTAGATTTAGAGTGGTAATACGCTGGGGAAGCTTTAAATGCCAACATTCCTTTCCCTAAATATTTTCTTGAAAAACATTTTGCAAGGTGACTGAGAGCTCTGTGTCTTTTACCAGTGATTCTATCTTGCCATAACTGCCAAAATGCTAATTTATAATATGAATACACAGCTATGTATCTTTGAAATTTAGTTCAAAGGAATGTGAAAGTTGGTTCAATGCTTGCTCATAGTTAGTCACAAGAACAACACGCAGTAATCCTTACCAAAAGTATACAGTTCTGTTGGCAGTGAGTCAAAAGATACCATTGTTGTTAAAGTACTAAGGCACTGAGACAATTTAATTGTTAGGCTCAGGCAGTTCCTGGAAACTCCAAAACATTTTGTAAAAGCAGTTTGAAAATGGTAATTCAAGGGACAGCAGAAAACACAGTTGTATTTAGATACATAATGTTAAAATATTGTTTAAAAAAAAATCCTTGTAAATCAGCAGCAAAAGATCAGAGAGTCTCTGGACATCCCAACACTTAAATCTTACTTTGTTACTTTCTTTTGAGTTTAGATTAAAAATTCAAAGCATAATTCATCTTACCTAATGTTACCTTTTAACATTTGATGTTAACTATTCATTTAGGATCTCCAATCGGTTTAGGATCAGACAATTATTTCCAGGGATAATTTGTCATACTTTCTTTCAACATATATTAGAATTTAGGATGAGCAATTCCTGTAAGTGCCTGCTTTATTGCATTGGCTATTAAGAAAGTCTAAGTTTAGATTCCATGCCCAAATTTCAGATGGTCAATTCCATTTATAGTACTTGTCTCCACTTTCCATTCTGTAAAATAAATACTATTTTTAAATTATTATTTTTATTTGCATTTTTAATAGATTTACTTTGTTTAAAAACCAACCAAAAAAACCCCCCCAAAAAACCCAAAGAAAACCCCCACAACCTAAGTATAGTAAATCATTCATTCCTCCTCAAGGAAATACGTAACCAATTCAAAGTTTCAAAGGGATTTTCTTTATTAAAATATTAATTTTGAAAAATGGAAAAATCTTCAACCAATTCATCTCTATTCTTCTTGGACTTTCATGCTACCTGCCAATCAATGTGTTTGGTAAAGAGTTTCTTTTCATAGTCTGTGAATGTCATTACAATGCAGGAAACTTAAGGAGAAGTTGCTAGGCAGAGTCCTTTCTAACTCAAAGCAGATTTATACTGGGGAAACACCACATTGGAAGTTTCCAATAAGGCCATGAGTTCAAAAGGCTTATATATATGCTCAAAAGGTTTGGACTATCTGCTAGAACCACCTGTACACAATCTTCTTATTTTTGAGATTAATCCTTTTCATGCTGTCACCACTACCAACATCAATTCAGGAGGGTTTTCAAAATGTATAATCACTGTATAAAGAGTGGTTGACCTCAGCAACGGCCAGTGTCTTTTAAAAGTGAATGCACATATAAAAACAGACAACTGGCAGAATTACTGCTATGTCTCTCTCTAGCTCCTGCATGCCCAAAGAGATAGAATATGAATGACAGGCCTGTCTGGTTTTAGAAGCAGTAAATACCAGCACAGATACATTTGAAAGTATTCTCTGAAGCAAAGTGATGGTTTTGATGACTGTGGAAGTCCTCTCTGAACAGCTTCTTCCTACAAAAGTATTTTAAAAACGCCATGGTGTTTGATTTTTGAGTTCTCTGTTATTTTCACTCCTCACAGAATACTCTTCTAGACACTACAAGCAATGCTTCAAAAACAAATGTCACAGCTTTGTAACTGCACAAATAATCATTAGCCATCCATGATTTTACTTAAGAACAAAGATCACACACTGTTTTGCCTTTCTGAGAGTCCAATACTATATTGCTTATAGTCTGAAGCCCGCATTGAGAAGATAATTTTGCTCCTAAAAGTAATACAACTGCATATATATATGTGTGTGTGTATATATACACACACACACATATGCAAAATTAGTGTAAAATGCTAATACCTTTCCATAAAGAGTCTATCAACTCAGAGACAGAAATTGATTGAATAGAAGGTAGGATTTTTTTTTCTAGACAGAGATTTTGTCTGCTATTGTAGGGGATTCAAATGTGAGACGATACTGAGAAAGCTAAAGTTTTGGCTCATATAGCACTGTGACTGCTCTTAGGCTTTATGAATTTTATGAACAGCAGAAAATTCATCAGACAAAATATTTGGTCTGAGCTGTAAGGCACTGTTTCAACTGTAAGATGCTGGAGAATAATGTGGAATACCTTCATTAAAATGGGTAAAGAGTTTCTCAAGAAAAAATAATGTTGTGATTTCATTTAATCTTAAATATAGTAAGATCCCAAATGACCTCTTCATTATATTTGTTCTACATTGGATAAGACTCTGGATGAAGACACAAACCTTATCCCATAATGATTTATCAATAATTTAACTAACAAAAATATTTGCTCTGTTAATGCAAAGAAGAAATAATGAGATAATTGATCTCTGCTGTATCTGTAGCTACACTGCTTTTTTTTCTTGAGTATTTACCTGAAACAAGATTATTTTTGCAGTAATACTTTTACAAATTATTTCTTTGATAACTGGTTTTCCCTTACTATAGTTACTTATGATGCATATCTACTCTAACAATATGACTTTAGATAACAGTTAGTTTTAATAGAGCCTAGGAACCCCAGCACTGAACAGGGACAGACTGGATGAGTATGAGAAGAATGTGTAGTGAAAGGATAAGACCCAAATCATTGAGTGACAAACAACTGTTATAAATGAAAGAATTTGTCTAAGAATTTATGTTTCATCTTGAAAGTGAAAAGATAGTATCTTAATTCCTACTGATGGCAGAAACAGTATGTTTCTCAAATATTTTTTCTCTTTGAGAAAACTTTTAAGATTCTGAAATGCCTTGTGAAGGGCAACTGCATAAGAGAAAGGCAGATACACAGGTTTTCTTATAGATGGAGTCGTAAGAGGATTTTTACAGTAGAGAAAATTTAAAATAGGAAAATCTTGTCCTTCTTTATATGGTATTACTATGCCAGATGTAACCAGCACATTACTATGTATTTCATTTTACTGTGTAATGGAAATCAAGGATTTATTCTATAGACTTAGATGTCTTCCAGTGCCTTGGTGTTGATGATTTATATGTTCTTCCAAGGCAAAAGAATAACTCCATGGTGTGGCACTTCAAAAAATGCATATATTCATGTCTTCTGGCTAGGCTTAATCCCCAGAAATGCCACTTGGAAGTCCTGCCTCCCTTGTGATTAAAATGAAGGAAATGTGTACCCTTCACATGACTTAATGTGAAGGAAAAGGTAACACTCATCTTCCATACTAATACTAGGGTTGCGTTCATGTCAGGAGATACAAAAAAGCACAAAACAAACAAACAAACAAAACTAAACAAAAAACCCAAACCAAATTTCTGTTCACTTTATCATTCACCAGAGGTAAGAATTTAAGTTATTGTTCCTAATATTTGTTAACCTATGTGATTTTTAAATTTAGTTTCTAGAAAACTTTATTTCAGGTCCTCTTCTGGTGAGCTTCGAAGCCAATTACTTGTAAATGCAAGCTAGTTTTAACTAATATGCCTGTATAAAAGAATATGAAGTATATATATTATTAATCTGAATCAATGTTTTCTGGACTAATATTACTTAATAGAAAGCATCATTAGCAGTAGTCTGGCATGCACAGGTTTTCCATTCTGGGTTACAAGCTGAATCCAAGATGGGACTGCCTACCTGTCCATACGATCCACACAGTATCCCACTTACCTGTCCTAGTTGATAAACTACTCCTAAATAACATATTAATACTAAAAGTCTAGCATTAATGTAACAATAAAGTTTATTAAAACAAAAAAAAAATCTGAGTGATGTTGAACAGTAGGTTGCATCACAGTCTTAGTCTTACAGTTTGCTACTACAGAGTGATGAGAAGAAAGGTTATTATAAATTATTAGAGAAAAGGTTCAAGGTCTTTGAAATAAATTTTAAAAAGACATTTGCTGCAATCTAAAACTCAGTTCTGTTCCTCATTGTGCAGTCCTTGGAATTGATACAGAAAGCTCATTAAATGATGCATACTACAATACTTCAGTAAGCTGAGCATCGTAAAGAATGTTTTCCCTGCTGCCTGTCCTGTCAATGAACTCTGTTATACTGTTTCTATTGTGAGCATCTCTAGGCACAGATGGAAATCAGTGATATAGAAATCTTGTTAAGTTTCAAGTGTATGATCAATTGTTTCTGCAGTTCTGTGGTTTGGTCGTTTAACTTGGGTGTTTCAATTGTTTTTTTATTGGTTATTTTGTTAAGTTGTATGTACTCTGGTTTGTATGTGATGCTAAAATGTCATTCTTCGGTTTTTCTTCCCTACTATTTTTCCTACTTGCTTCTCACCCTTTCTAAAATTCCTCTGCTGGAAGACTTGATTGCTTCCTCCCTTTGTAACCCACAGTCCACTATACTGATGGAGATGTCTTATCAAGACATCACAATTTGTCTAACTGACAGCTCAATACCAAAGTTCAATTGCTTGACCTCTATTGCTTGGCCTCAGCATTCAAAAAGTGGAAGCAATGACAGGTAACCTGGGAGGAATATATAAAAACTGCAAATTTTCCAAATAAAGTTTTATTTTAAAAAAAACTTAGAAATATAAGATAGGTGTGGTTTTTATTGTTTTATTTGTGTTTTGGGACTTTTGTTTGCTTGGTTTTGGTGGTAGTGGTGTGGGGGGTTTTCCCCTCAGAATATAATAATATATCTGTTCAACACAAAATCAGAAATAAGTTCATTTGACCTGAACACATTTTATTAACAATTTTATCATAAATATTTCTCCTGGCTCATTTTCCAAGCCACCACCACAGAAGGTTTTTGCTTTTCATCTCAAAGAAACTGTAGTGGAACAGCAATACTACCAACGTCTGGAGCAGACCTCCTTTTCTGAGAAAGAAGAAAGGAGAGAGGAATATTTTCACTCAATACAAGTATAATCTCAGATCTGTAGCACAACTATGCTCTCTCTTCAATTTCTGAATTTTGCTCATGGTAATAAATAGGTCCGTCTGATGTTTTGCATAGATTGTCTTAAATTTTGGCTTAATCATACTCCAAACAGTAGTGCTTCAAGAGTAGTCGAGTAGTTAGTATGACTGAACATGCATTTTACAATTGTATAGTTAAAATCTGTTGATATTTTGAATTGATACCTGAGAACTGTAGCTGTAATTCTTTCTGTATGCAGAATAAATGTCGCTTTGTCCTTGTTTCATGCTTCATGGATTTGGAGTTTTGGATTTTATTTGATTGGTTGTTTTGGTGCAAATAATAAAACTAATATTTCTGTAATGTGAAAAAAAAATGACATTCCAGCAACAAATTCTGTGATAATACAGAACCCTTCAATGGATTTTCAATTTGATTTTGATGAAGCATTTATTATGTATGTTTTTGAGCAGGAAAAAAAATGAGTGAAGTTGTACTACAAATTACTTGGGAAAGCTGTAGGTTGGGAGGTCTTGGAGGGAGTATCTGCTTTAATGAAACATATGCTGATGAAATACATGGTGAAACACTGTGAGACAGTCATGTTTCATGCTATCATTTCTCACCTTTATATTAACATCGATCATTACCTATTGTATCATTACAGGTTATGTAAAGTCTGCATATTTGGAGAATTTATCTTTCAGAAGCATATTTACATTTCATGTAATTAATATGATGTGTAGTCTCTGTAAATCAGGCTTAGGGTCAAAAATCAGGGTCAAATTCAGAGGAGTGTAATTTTATTTTAAGGTGTTATAATTTTTATTCATACACACATAAAATTCTGTGGACAAAAATGGATGTATTCAGTGTTTCACTGCTTTCCACTGTTGTGTAATAAAATATATTATAACCAAATGTATATTAAAACTCACCCAGGCAGTAAAACTCTAAGTTATATCCAGTCTTTTCTATATTTCATGCAGACGCTTCAGTAAAATACAGTAAGAGGTCCAACATTTTCTTCCTTCTTTCATGTTTCACTGAAACCTCAGTTCTCTTTGCTATCTTATATCTTTTCATATTGTTGTAGTGTGGTGGGCTGGAATTCCTCTCCCACATTAGCAGCTCCAGACTAGCTCAGTTCAGAAGCAAATGAAGCTGTATTTTACAAGTGAAACTACAATCTATAATGAAATGCGGTGGATATGTACAAATATACACTATTCACAACATTTACAAATATGTACAATTAACCTGGCCCCAGAAGGGCCCTGCTTCTTTCTCTCCCCCCCCACCCCTTCCGAAGCTAGCAGGCAAAGAGGAAGAAATCCAAGAAGCAGAGAGGTTGTTAAACTTAGTTTTTCAAGGTCAGTGTGCCAGTATGTCATCTGTGAAGAACAAAACACAGAAGAGAAACACAGACTGCCCAGCAGAGAAACACCAGAAAGACAGACTGAGAGACTGCCTGTACTTTGTTTTGAGTACTCCTAAACCTTTCTATCTCTCCAGTGGAAGTGTTTAGAATAATCATAATTTTGCTTTCTTACACCCAATTGCGATTGATTTTAATTCTTTCACTTTTCTGCTCAAACTCTGCGAGAGGAAATTAAAGGTATAGCCTTAAAGCCACCACACATATTAATTATATATTCTTAAGTATACATAGCTTGAAATGAAGGTAAAAATGTTTATCTAACAATGTATGAGTGAAAGAAAATAATGACATCAAATTTAATTTCTATAATGCTAATTCTCTAATATTAAAGATTTATAGAAGGACCCCCCCCCAAAAAAAGTAGATTCCATTTTATACATAAATTATTTTAACTGCTGATACTGGCATGGCCATTTTAGTTACATGATGATCTATTTTATTTCTTCTAGAATTAAAAAGGTTTTCCACAGGATACTCCACATATAGGCCTTGTATACATAGCCAGTGACTGGTAGAAAATTTTGTAGAGCAACAAATAGCTAATCTTGTTTCAGAGTAAGGTGACCTCTATGCTCATAAGAAGCTGAGGTGGAAGTAGTTCCATTCAGTATATTTATAACTGACATATTAAAAAAAAATGTTTTCTGATGAGGTTAATTTCGTGGAACATAGACAAGGTGAAAGTGTTGTTCAAGCAGTTGCTAGCAACTTTCAGAACTTTTTTATTTTTAATTTTTCATGTTTCTTTTCTTGATCTGCTCAATGAAAGCTGCAACATAGAAATAAATATAAAATAATCATACTGAATTTTAACTAAAATATACTTTCTGAAATTTATGCTACTGTGAAAATTAGGTAATTGTCTAAAAAAAACCCCATGGTAGGATTCATACTATTGCTAAAGATACAGTATATAAAGTATGTCAGTTTTAGCCTGATCCCTACAAAATTTTCCACAGATCTCGAGTAGAACATGGTAGAATGTAAATAAATTACCATTGGATGCAAAAGAAAAATAATGATAAGGTCTAAATAATCCCATTGGTCTGATAACTAACTTTCTCTGTTTTCGGTTTCTTCACTGTAGCAGATGCCAGCTGGTGGCTTCTGCTTGGCTGTTGCTGACCTTGGCTGCATTCTTCTTGTGGCTAAGTACTAACAAGCTACTCTCTGTTCTTCTCTCTCTTTTCCTTTATACAGGGTGGGGGGCAAGGGAGCAGAGAGGAGGAAGCTGTTGGTAACCCCCTGGTTTTGTCCAGAGGGGGTCTTGCATTGTTTCTAAATTGTAAATACATGTAAATATTTGTATATTTTTACACATTCATTGCATTTCATATTTCTAGATTGTAGTTTTGCTTGTAAATATAGCTTAATTTGCTTTCACTGAGCTAGTCTGGCAATTTTATTTTGGGGGTAATTTCAACCAACCACATAAAAGTATGTAATATTTATCATAATAAAGATATAAATGAGTGCATTTCATTGAAAATAAAGCATGCAAAAGAAAAAAGAGAAAGAATTATGAATCTGTTATTTTGAGATTCTTGTAGAAAAAGAAAAGTAAACCAACTAATCCTGCCCACAGAGAAATGCAGCAAAATATAAGTGAGAAAAAAAGAGGATCTATCCAGTGAGTTAATTATGCAACAAATGCAAATTACAGAAAAGGAAAATAAGCCAAAATCAAAACAACATCCCCTTAAATAGAAATAATTACAGTGATACAGTATCTTTAGTGCTTCTGTAAGGTTTGAGAAGGCTTAACTTCAAATGTTTTAATCAGTATGTTTGCCTGGACGTTGGGATGCCAGCAACAGGGGAGAATGAGATCCAGAGGCAGCTACTGGGCAGACTGATTGTCTGATGCTCTTCAGGGATCTACCTCGTATGCATGTCTGTATTCTCTGTAGTGGAACTCCATCTTGCTCAGTCAGACTGAGGAGAAGGGCATGATTACTCTGTCGTATGTGTGCCTGACCACAAATATATGGGTGCATGAGGTATATCAGTGTTCTATATGCTTGCATCTGCTGGGAATATACCTTTAGTCTTGAATAGGTATGAACCAGGTTCTACCAGTAGAAACTTACAGAACCTGGAGGGACATGGAGCTGTGACATCCTTATCTATCTAGCCAATTCTGATTGCAATTCTTTCCAACAGTAATACTCACTGCAATGACTCTGGTAGTCTTGTGCAACCTGGAGCAGTGGTTCCAGGCCTCCTGTACACTGTCATCAGGTTTCAGCTGCTGTGATGACTACCTTACTCCTGTTTTCACAATATGTGATCACTGGAACTCTGAGCATCAACGCTGTATGAAAATGTATCTCCTCTTCACAGGGCAGCTTCTTCCACTGACTTGACCACATTAATTTGTGTCACTTTTATTATATATATAGGATTTTTTTTAAATCTCCATGTGCTCTATTAAAAACGGATCACTCAGTTTTAGTTAATATGAAAAACTGTTTATGCCAATTATATACAGCAACACCTTGAATTAATATAATCATTATACTAAAAAAAAAAGAGGGAAAAAATGGAAACAAAACAGACACCACTTACCCCAAGCATTTAGTGCATTACCATTAACCCATTTAGTGCAGGGAGGACACAATAAATCAATATTTGTTAACATATGCATAAGTAGAAAAAGGTAATTTCATGGGTCATGCAACATAGTCATGCAATGCCTGTGAATCAGTGGTGCATTTAAAATTGAGAAAGGCAAAGCCAAAATGATAAAAATTCTTTGACTTTCAAGTGCATCTTCAAATCCTTTTTGCTATGATTTTGTTAAAAATATCTGGGGCTTTGTCAGTAATAATTAGTAACATATCCTTAACAACTTTGAAAAGCATTTAAAAGAATTGTAGAAATATTGTTTTTTATGTGATTGGGATGGTTAAGAAAGAAAAATGACAGCATAAAATGCAATGTAATGCAGAAGACTGTTACAGAAAGTAATATTCCAGGCTAGATCTAAATCTTCCCTTATCCAAAGAGTTTACTTTCAAAGTCAGAGAAGAGCTAAATAAGTAATTAATAAATAAATAAATAAACAAATAAATAAAGGTGTCACCATTTTGCCAAATTTTAAATCAGTTGTTACCTGGTGTAATAAGCAACAGAGAATGAAACACCATGTGTATAAACTGCACCATCAGATGTGTCCATAAGATGCAGACATTCCTAAAGGACAAAATCTGAACCACCTACTGTTAATCAGGAATTATGCAAGGAATCAGTAACCAGCTGGAATTGGTGGAGCTCCACCTGGGGAAGGATGATGAGATGGTTGAGAACATATGGGTTAAAATTAAAGGGAAGACAGGGGAAGGTGATGTTACAGTAGGGGTCTACTACAAGCCACCTGACCAGCAGAACCAAAAAGATGAGGGCCTACATAAGCAGATAGAAGTGGCTTCACGTTCACAGGCCCTGGTCCTCATGGGGGATTTCAACCACCCTGACACCTGCTGGAGGAACAAGATGGAAAGGCACCAGCTATCCAGGATATTCCTGGAACCTATAGATGACAACTTCCTCCTCCAAATGGTAGAAGAACCAATGAGAAAAGGTGCTATGCTGGGCCTTGTTCTCACCAATAGAAAAGGGATGGTGACCAGTGTGAGGCTCAGGGATAACCTTGGCTGAAGTGACCACGAAGCAATAGAATTTAAGATCCTCAGGCCAACTAGGAGCACATATCTCAAGCTTACAACCCTGGATTTTAGGCATGCAGGCTTTGATCACTTCAGGGATCTGCTGGCCAAAGTATCATGGGACAAAGCCCTAGAGGGAAGGGGGGCTCAGGAGAGCTGGTCCGTATTCAAGGATCACCACCTCTGTGCCAAGGGTCAGAGTATACTGACAAAGAGTAAGGCGGGAAGGAATGTCAGGAGAACTGCCCGGATGGGCAGGAGCTCCTAGACACACTGTCACACAAAAAAGTGGAGTGCAAGGAGTGGAAGAAAGAACAGCTAGAATGCAGGGCATACAAGGAAGCCGTCCAAACAGTTGTTCTTGTTAGGAAAGCTAAAGCTTACTTAGAACTAAACCTAGTCAGGCAGATCAAGGGCAATAGCAAAAGTTTTTATTGGTACATTAAAGGCAAAAAAGAAGGCTAGGGAAGGTGTAGGCCCCCTCAGAAAGAAATGGGAGAACTGGCAACAAGAGATGTGGAGAAGGTTAAGGGTCTCAATGACTTCTTTACCTCAGCCTTCACTGGAAGGGCTTCAGCCACAGTCCCAGAATAACAGAAATTAATGGCATGGGCTAGAAGAAGGAACCACCCATCATAAGTGAAGATCAGGTTTGTGACCATCTGAAGAACTTGAGAGAGTACAAGTCCATGGGACCCAATGGGATACATCCACAGATACTGGGGGAAATGGCAGATGAGGTCACTAAACCGTTCTCTGTTATATTCCAAAATTCATGGCAGTCTGGGGAAGTCCCCACTGAGTGGAAAAGGGGAAACATCATCCCCATTTTCTAAAAGGGAAAGCATGATCCCAGGATTTATAGGCCAGTCAGTCTCACCTTTGTGCCCAGTAATATGGAGCACTGCCGAGGCAGAAGAATCACAAAGAGGTCATTTGGTACAATCAACACAGCTTCACCAATGGCAAATTGTGCTGGACAAAACTGGTGGTCTTCTATGACAAGATCACAACATCAATAGACAAGGAAAGAGCAATAATACTGTCCCACACGACTTCTGATCTCCAAGCTGGTAAAATATGGGTTTGATGGATGGACCGCTTGGTGGATAAAGAACTGGCTTGACAGCTACATCCGAAGAGTGGCTGTAAGTGGATCCATGTCCAAGTGGAGGCCAGTGGCAACTGGAGCCCCTCAAGGATCAGTACTGGGACCAGTCTTGCTCAATGTCTTTGTTAGCAATGTGGGCAGTGACATTGAGTGTACCCTCAGCAAGTTTGCTGATGACACCAAGCTGCATGGTGCAGCAGACATGCTGGAGGGAAGGGATGCCATCCAGAGGGAAAAAAAAAAAAAAAGCAGAGGTATCATTCTTCAAGGGGCCAGTGGAATTTTTATCATGCCCTTCATATTGTAGTCAATCTAAACTCTATCTGATTTTCTCTGTGCTAAAAGTTTGTTCTAAAGTCCTTAGGATATTTCATTTTCTAGGAGGGGCTTTTGTTTTACTTTTCTGTAGATCAGTGTATTCAAGATTAGAAGCTCTTTTAGTGTTTCCAATGTACTTAGAGAAGAAGGCATATCCAGATGAAAGATCTAGACAACTGTGCCAAGTTACACCCAGCCCAGGAGGGGGTGGGCTGAAAAGAACCTAGCACCCAGGTGGACAAAGAAACTTAACCCAGGTGGACATAGAGACTAGGTCCCCCTCCAAGGGGGAGGACTCCCCAGGTCAAAGTCTATTTCACTCCCACTTCCTGTCCACCAAGCCTCTCTCTCTTGCTCCTGCTCCTCACCTGCCTGACAGACCTCTTGCTGCTCCTGCTCTTGCTGTAGCCATGTGGTGGGGCCTGCTCCATGCATCCAAACTTAAGGACTGCATCTAAAGAGAAACCACATTTGCATCCAGAGAATCCTCTGCCAGCTGGGTCTGGTTTTTTTTATATATTTTATTTGCCTTTTTTCTTATACCTTTGTAACCTTCCTTTTACTCAAATGCCCGTTATATTTTGTTAAACTTACCTTTTTACTTCCTAATCGATTCAAGACTGTTTCTTTTGTTATTTTACCTCTCTTTTATCCTGCCTAATTTGCTTTCCCCACATCAGGAAAAACAGGAGAGGGGAGGCAATCTATATCTGTTCCATTTGGGCTTTTGGACTCCTGAAAAACTTAAACCACAACAACTTGCAGGCCTATCACAAAACTCGTGTATCTATGGTTAACAGCTGTATGATAGTACAATGGCTTTAATATTATCAATACTAGAACATAGGCAATGCAATCTATCCAGAACAAAATTGCTTTGAAGCAGCATCCAGCAGAAAAGCTGAGCTCAATAGTTATGTAAACTTTAAACCATATAACAGCTGTGTTTCTGTAGGTCCAACAATTTTACATAAGCTGGATTTTGTTATGTTGCAATTTCAAACTTTTTGCAAAGCATTAATGGAAGCTGGAAGCCAAATCAGAGACTACAAAAAAGAACCTCGGGTGTTCTGCTAATTACTAAGAATTCATGGGTAGCTGGAAGTAAGAGTAATGTGTGCTTAACTGCTCTGAATAGTCTATGTTTCACATGTAGTATTCTTTGCATATTTGCTCTGATTACTCAAGAGAAAATAATTACTGTTTATGAAAGACTGTCTATTATCCCCAATTACAGGGAAAATACATTCTGTAACATGGAAAATCTGGCTTCTATTCTGTAGACTTTGGGGAAAATCCTTACTGATAGTGTTCCATATATAAATCCAGTTCTGTTATTCATGCAAGGTTACACATAAGCAAGGTGTTGAAATATTTTAAATATATCTGGAATCTCTATGAATTTACTGAAAAATTATAATTAAATATGAGACAGTATATGTAGGAATTTCATATTCAGTCATGGTTTTCTTTCTTCCTCCATAATCTAAGGTTAGAAAGGAAAGGAGCAGAAAAAAACCACAATAGCTGAAAGAAAGCAGTCTGCTTCTCAGTTTCTGACCCAGAAACACAGTAGACAAAGTTTCTGCTTCTTCCTTCCCCAAGAATTGGCTAGAGATGGCTGGGGTCATTGACAGGGCTTTGCCTCTAAATTGAAAGGGGTAAAGGAGAAGGATCAGACTCAGCGGAGACAAACCTGGAACACTTGTCAGACAGTGTGATGGTTCCAACTCCTATCACAGGGGAGGTAAGGGACAGTGTGCCATGTGCTAAGGAAGATGTGCCGTTGTGCCGTTGACGAGATAGGACTCAAGATAGTGCCTGAGAGTGATCAGGTAGGGAATAGACCCCTACTCCACAAAAAAAGCTGCCTTGACTGAAGTGTATTTCTGGCAATGCACAGAGCATGGGTAAAGGCTGAGCTGTTGAATGGCTACTTTTCCTCAGTATTTCAGTGAGACCAGTTGCTCAGACCATGAATGGTGAGGTAGCAGCATTGGCATTGGCAAGCTCTGTGGCCATATGGTGGTTTTTAAAGAATGGGGGGTTCCTGGAGACAGGGAGCTTGAGAGAGAGAAAGGAGAGACCTGACACAAGTCGGCATCTCTTGAGCGTGTTCCTGAGAGGGCAACGCGGCTGGGGGTGCTCAGATCATGAACAGTGAGGCAGCAGCTCGCTCTCTCATGGGAATGCAGCAAGTGGAGTGTGTGAGGGAAGGGTTGTGGCTAGCCTGCTGGGAATGCGTGGCCATTGGTGTGGGCAGGTTTGGTTTTTTGGTTTTCCTTCTTTGGCAAACAGGTAGAGATAGCATCCACTCGGGCCGCTTCTGAAACAGAATGCAATGACTCAGACAATGGAGACATGCAGCTGTCTAAGTCTCTGGCTGCAAGGAATGCCACAGCCTATCTACAATACTCTGTAATTCTATGATTATGTGAATTCTTTTCTTTTGGGGGGAATATGTGGAAAGCATTATCTATACATCACATCCCTGTGGAATATGGGTTTAGCTGATATTGATTAAAGAAACTTCAGTACTATTTTACAGTTCAGAAAGGCAAAGAGACAATTTCTTCTACCCTTTCCTTCATTGATTAATTATAAACCGTATTTTAAAACTTAATTTAGATGGTAGCATGCATAGATTTGGAGTAAGAGTATGGAGTAGGATATGAAATCTCTTGCTCCCAAAAAAGATCTAGCAGGAAATATTTCTTAGTGATGACATTAAAAAGCCTGATAAACAACAAACAAGGTCACTACACCATCATCCAGAGGCAATGCTGAAAAAGTCATGTGTCTAATGAGAGACTTAATTAAAGATGAAATAAGCCCCTCAGCTTATATTAAGAATGTGTCCTAAAAGAAGTATTTCTGGGCCTGACACTGGTATTAAATTTCATTTTCCTAATGGTTTCCCTCCTTATTTTTACAGTTAATAATATTTTAGTCCAAGGTTTTGAACTCTTAATGGATCTTTCTGTGCCGTTCACATTGGAGTTGTATTTGTGATCTATACAGAGAGTAATATTTGTTCCTTGATAAAAAGAAGAAACACAGTTCCAAGTATGAATTATAAATTGTACATTGTCAGATGTTTTGTATTCTTATGAAAAAAATATTATCTGAGTTTATTCAATCTCATAAGGTCTTTTTCCTTTTTGAAAAAAAGCTATAGCCTAAGTCCAAGAAACAAAATCACTTTTCATCTCCCCATTCTAACTTCCTCCATATTTGGAATGAGACAAAAATGGGCCATCTGCATCCTGATTCCTACAGAAAAGGAGCCTGTGTACTTACGTATGAACGTTGGATCAGTCTCAGCCTGCGGGAAGCTTCAGCATGCACTGAGAAGTCAATTAAGTTGTAATCTGAAAGTCTTTCAACAACTAAAAACCCCAATGCCACCCAAAATAAAACAGAAATCCCACATTATTTAAAGATTTCAAGTTTAGGTTAAACTATTACTTTCTCAGTTAAATACCTATGGACACAAACAGATGTCTGCAAGTACATATAATCAAATGATACAACAAAAACTAGGGAAGATGTGGACCCTCCCTGAAAGGAAACAGGGAATCTGTTTACCCAGGGTAAGGAAAAGATTGATCTACTCAACAACATTTTTCTGTCTTCACCAGCAAGGACTCTAAACATTCCACCCAAGTTACAGAAGGAGAAATCAGGAACTGGAAAAATGTAAAACCACCCACTATAAGCAAAGATCAAGTTTGAGACTGCCTAAAAAAATCTCAGGGTGTACAAGTCCATGGGACCTGACAACATCCATCCACAGATCTTGAAAGAGCTAGCAGATGAAATTGCTAAGCTGCTTTCCATCATATTTGAAAAGTCAAAGCAAACTGGTGGTTGCTACTGACTGCAAAAGAAAAACAACCCACATTTTCAAAAATGACAAGGAGGATCTGGGGAAGTACAGGCCAGTCAGTCTCACCTCTGTGCCTGGAAAGCTCACGGGTTGGAGCAATCCCAGGCACAAATATACACTGGGCAGTAAATGGATAGGGAGATATCCTGAGCAGAAGGACTTGGGAGTGCTGATTGATTGGGACTTCAATATGTGTGCTTGCAGGCTAGAAAGACAACCTTACCCTGGGCTGTATCAAGAGATGCATGGCCAGAAGTTTGAGGGAAGTGATTGTCGCCATTTACTCTGTCCTCATGAGACCTTATTGGAAATATTGTGTCCAGTTCAGGAGCCCCCAATACAAGAAGGACATGGAATTGTTAGAGCAGGCCCAAATGAGGTCCACAGGGTAATCAAAGGGGTCAAGCACCTCTTCTGTGAAAACAGGCTGAGAGAGTTTAGGCTGCTCAGCCTGAACAAGAGAAGGCTCCAAGGAGACCTTATAACAATACTTTCAGTATTTGAAGGTGGCCTAAATGATAGATGGTCAGGGACTTTTTACAAAGGCATGTAGTGATATGACTATAGGTAATGGCTTGAAACTGGAAGAAACTAGATTTAAATTAGACATTAGGAAGAAGTTCTTCACGACAAACACAGTGAGGCACTGTAACAGGTTGTCCAAGAAAGTTATGAAGGCTTTAATCCTTGAAGTGTTCATGGGTTGGCCAAGACCTTGAGTAGCCTGGTCTAACAGGAGGTGTTCCTTTCAATCCAAACCATTCCATGATTCCTTGAAATACATTTCAGTAAAGTTTTGTCTTAAGGAAAAACAAACAAATAAAAAGTTTTAAGAGTGGGAGACTCTAAACAACAAAATAAAAAAATCCCCACCAAGTAGCAGGTACAGGCCATGTGATCCTATGGTGGGTTCACAGAATTCCATACAACTCCAGGAAGGAAGGTACAGGTGTTAGCCTAAAATCTCTCAGGCTTGTGAAATTACACGTATTTCTATCCATATTATTTTTACAAGAATTAGTATATATTTCCTTTTTTAACAGATTTGTGATCTTCATATAGAGCTGAAGGAAAGAAATGGCAGTAATTTCTTTCAGTTGATGGTGAAATACTTATTCTACTTATCTGAAAAGAGTAAACCATATTATTTTTGCTTTTCCTTTGGGCTATTTTACTGTTCAGAAGTACTTATTCAAGGTATCTATCTGTCTTCTGTGATCATTCTAGGGACTGCCAGGTTGCATTTCTATACCAGACACTAAATTTCTAAGGCTTTTTAAAGTATCTGTAGAAACAATCTGTCTATGATACCCAAAGAGGGTCAGGAATAAATGTGACTTAGCTGTATAAAAAGTATCTTCTCCATCAGAAGAGATAAGTCCCTGCATGTGCACTGTGGTCTTTTTTATAAGTACAAAAAAAAGATCCTACTTTTCAAATAAATATTCAACTTTACACAGAATTACAGAATGCCAGGTTGGAAGGGACACCAAAGATCATCTGTTTCAACCTTTCTAGGTGATAGTGTAGTTTAAATGAGATGGCCCAGCACTCTGTAAAGCTGTCTTGAAATTAATCAATCTTTTGGGAAATTATTTCCACATCTAGCTGTTCCTATTGTGAAAAATTTTCTTCTGGATTCCAATAGGAATCTCCCCAGGAGTAGTTTGTATCCATTATCTTGTGTCTTTTCCATGTGACTCCTTGTAAAAAGGGAGTTCATTGTTCTGATAGCCACCCTTTATGTACTGGTGTGTGGTAATACGGTCTGCCTTAAGCCACCTCTTCTCAAGGCTGAACAGACCTCACGTGGCAGGTCTTCCAGTCAGTCCTCTAATTTTTCTCATGGGCACTTTCCAGCTTCTCCACATCGTTTTTGTATACCAGGGACCAAAACTGAATGCAGTACTCCAGATGTGATCTGACAACTCATTCAACCTGTTCAGGTCTTCCTGGAGGGTGGCTCTCTCTTCTGGAGTGTAGCCACCCCACTCATTTTTTGTGTCACTTTCGAACTTCATCAGGGTGCTCTTGATCCCAACGTCCAGATCACTTATGAAGGTATTAAACACCATTGAACCACAATGCCAATCCCTGGGGTCCCCAATTTTTGAGTAGCTGCCAGATTAAGAAAGAACTATTTAATATCACCCTCTGGAAATGGCCCTTCCTCTGATGTCCTCCAGCCAAAGAGAGAAAAGAGTCTTGGGTAGGGGTGTCCCTGTGTCTCTATTTGGTTCTCGCTCTCTTTCTCCATTTTTCCTCCTTTTGTCTCCCTTTTCTCCCTTTTTCTGTTCTGTTTACTTTATCCTTTAATAAATAGTCTCACTTTTGATATTTGACCTCGTATGTGCCTTAATTTCACAACACGGGAATGTTTTAAAATGAACTAATAAGTCTCTCTCTCCCTCTGGACTGAGACACCTGGTAAAAGCATTATGGCAATGTTAAAAAAAACAAAAACAAAAACAAAACCAAGTTAATCTGAAAGGACAAAGGGAGAAGAGACTAGGGTCTGTGAGTTAGATATATATCTGAACTCTTCAGCATCATGAAATCTATGCCAGCACTGATATGTTCTTTGGCTGAAAGCACAGCATATTACTTCAGTACTAGCTTTCAGTCTATTAAAAATCCACCTGTAAAAATAAAGGTCAAATGAGAGCTGAGAAAATTACTTAGATGCTTCATTTGATGTTGCAGTTGTTTCTTTAGATCACCTACTATTTTTTGTCACCTTAGTTTCATGGTCCAATTCTTTTGATAACAGTGGTAGAAAATAATAAATATATCAAAGTCCTAGGCTCATTTTGTAAAGTCAGTGTAGGCTTAGTGTGCTACATTATTTCATGTTAATTTGATTTTTTGTTTAAAAATAAAACTAAAACCAGAACAAGATCCCTGAGTTTCATGTGCCTGAAACCTGTTGGAAGCAGAGCTCAAGTAGAACCGGAATAGCTTATTATTAAGATCCATATAATTTTCCTTCTCCTTCCAATACCTGTAATGGACATACTATACCAAATCCCAGTGTAATTGCTTATTCTTGGAGTTTCTCAAAGCTATGTATTGTGGGTATTGGAGCTTTCCTAATTTCTAGCTCCACAGAAGATGAGTTGGCAAAGACCTTTTCCATGTTCTCTCAACACTGTTTTTAGTCATGAGTTTTTTAACTTTTCATCACTGAGGCTGAGAGTTCACTTCAAATTTTGTCAAAAAAAATTGCAGGTTGCCAGTTTTAGAAAAGACCAGAGATTCCACTGCCATAAAAGTTTGAATCTCTTGTTGCACAAAGACAGTTATACTCACTGTCAAGTATACTTCATTTTTTCCTTCTCTTTTGCTGATGTTGCTTTGCCTGTTGATAAGCACATGATAATCAAACTTTTTGCAATGTGAATTCTTGTATTACTATTTTATAATTACATTAATTGTTCTGAGGTCTTTTTCCTATACCATGATTTTATTGTGTGTGTTTTCTTCATTATCCCTAAGCTAAAGTAGTTTGACTTTGATAAAAAAGAAATCAAAAGCAAACAGAACTATAGACAGGAGACATTATAACAGCCACTTATTCTCTTGTGCTTTCTCTCAGAAGTTTCTGTAATGCAAAGAAGTTAGATTTGCTTCCCAGGCTGTGCTGCAGCTTGTCTTGCAACCTTGAAATAACATGCTGAAGCCCTTAACTTACCAGGTCTCACTCTGAGCTCTGATCATCTTGTCACCTCAGACCTGGGAGCTGCAAAACACCTCCGACTCAAGGGTTCAGATGTGGACATGGATTTGAGTGAGTGGCTGAATTTTCCGTGGATTTGAGCATTTTTCTTCTGACTTAGTTTTATTTTAAGGTTTCAGATATTCTGACATCTTCACTGATTTAGGAAGAACACTGACATAAATTCAATGGCCCTGTAAATGATAAAACTGATCTCAAATTTCTCAAAATCCCCAAACTAGTAAAAAAGACAGATGTGATTCAAGTGGTCATTTCTCCTGGGAAGCTACAGTTTGTTTGTTGAGACACTAGGTCACATGGCAGGAGTCTGAGGAATACTTTGAAGAGGTGTTACCTGCTGAACTCACTTGTGCCAGGATTATCAAGTATTTCAGTTGTTTGCAGCTTAAATATTTTGTCTCCTGATCAGTTGGCACAACCTCTAGAGCAAATATTTGCTGAGTGGAGTCATCCTCTAGAGATGCCTCTTTTTCTTAATTAACTACTGTATTCTGGATCCCAAAGACTTATTACATCCCTCTCTCCTACTTCTCAGTCTCTTGCCCTGTGGCACCCAGTCTGCAGCAACAGGGGCAAGGCAAGTCTCTCTCAGGAGGCCAAGATGGCCTTGACATGGGGGAGTCAGTCCCCTCTGTCCCTACTCTCCTGTGACTGTTGCTGTTGAGGGTTAATATACATATTGGTGAGAAAAGAAGGAACTGGTGAAACCTGAAAACTATGTATAAGTAATTAGAACAATACCTATTGGTGAAAAAACAAGGAACTGGTGAAATGTGAATACTGTATATAAGTAATTAGAATACTAGTAAACAAAATTATTAAAAATCCCTTCCTCCTATAGTAAAAAGAATAAAGAATCAAGAACAATTGCATGAACAGAGAGAGAGCAAGCAATTCTTCATTCTGTTATAAAATCTTCTAGAATTAAAGTGCACTATGAAATGTGGCAAGAAGTCTATCAGTTTCTGGAATTTTAGAGAGGACAGCTTGAGGGTTTTTTGACAATTCACACTGGTTCTGGTTCTCCCATTCTCTCTCTTTATACCACTTTCAGAGGGAAAGGAATAAAAAAAAGACAAAAATAAAAGACAATGATGACTTGAATAACAAAAGGGGTTGGCTCCTGTGATCCAATGTACTCTTCTTATGGAAACTGGCTGTCTGCCACATATCTATTCACAACCCCCCCCCAGATTTGTACTGCAGGGTGTATAACTACATTGTAAGAAACCATGGTCTTCTGCTAGTGATACAGAAGTCTTTTCTTGGCAGTTACTTTCATGTGTTGTCTTACAAAGAAGAAAAAGTAGGATAAAAGTCTTCAGTTGTTATGCAGCCATGGGAGACTGATTTTTCATCTTATATGGGAAAACAGTTTTATGCCTCACAGGTCTGTTTAACATGAAATGTGGTGTCATAGAGTAGAATTTTAATCTAACTACTTTGAATCTGTCTTTTTATTTTTATTTTTATTTTTTTTTTCCGTATGTTACCATCCTTCTACTGTATTTCTCCATCAGTTTCAATACAAAAGCAAAAGCTGCATTAATAATCAGAGTATAAAATCAGCTATTTAATTCAGTCCTCATTTTAGAGATATTCCATACTATAGGATATCATGATCAATATATATACTGGGAGGAATTTGCTGGGAGACGTTGATCATTGTTGGGAAACTGGATGAACATTGGTTAGTGGTGACGAGGGATTCTGTTTTGCCTCATTTCTTTTATTTTCTTAGGCTTTATTTCTCTCTCTTTTTATTATATTCTTTTTCATTACACTTACTATTACTACCAGTAATAATAATAGCTTCAGTTATTAAACTGAAGTTACTATCTCAGTCCACAAGGTTTACTTTTATTAATTCTTCTGTCTATTCTGCAACGAGGGAGAGGAGTGAATGAATGCCTGGGTGGTTCTTAGCTTCCAGATGGGCCTAAGCCAGGGCAAGATCTTCATGTACAGTGTTATTAAGCAAATGTATGCAAATATAATTTATATGAATTTTATATAACATTTATATATAATTGTGTGGATTTCTTTAAATAAAACAAAACACTCACCAAAATAAAGCTAACAGAAATCCCCTAATTTAATAAAATAACACATTTATCCACAATAAACCGAGGAAACATTTCTTACTCAGAATTAGATAAATTGTGTAGAACAGTTACTGTATTCTCTTTCTTAATTCATAGCTAAAAAGCACAGAACAAGAGTTTCCAAGACTTTTCAGAAAATGTTAGCAAAAAATTAAAATGTACTGTATTTACATGTAGAAAGTTTGCTGGGGGTTGCCTTGGGATGAAGAGATAGCACAGATATGTGTCATTACATTAAAATTTGTATATCATACCAAGAAAACAAGTAATTTATATTATAATAGATTTATTCTTATAGTATTTTTAGAATTAGAGCTTCTTAGTAGGACATAAACTCAATTTTCCCTGTCGTTTTAAAATATTAACTGGCTTTGTGTTGAAAATTATTGCAAGGGTAATACACTTACACAATATGTTAACATAATTAATGTTAACATAACATTAAGAGTTCTATTTAAAGTTTCCTCTCATGTTCCCCTGCTCTGCTTTTCTTTGAAGTTACTAATTACCTTTGGACTATCAAAAAGCCTTGCAATACTAGACAGATATCTTCTAGAAGGTATTTAAGCAGGAAAGTATAGAGAGCTTTTTCAGGGAATTTTGAAACTGACATTTTTCATATTATATCTACTTATTTCATGCGATAAGTTATCTTTAGTCTTCAGGTGCTGGATAACAATTGTATTATGTACTCATATACAAACATTTGAGTCATAACCAAAAGCTAAAAAATGTCATCTTCTCATTCATTTTTTCACTCTCATCAAGTTGTTGAGAAAATCTTGGCAAGTTTTTGTACACTGGGACACTAAGTTATTCAGTCTGAGATACCTATATGCCTCTTTGTGACATAGGACTAAACTGATATCTGAAATTCAGCTTTTGTCAAATAAATAATATGTAACCATTCATATAGTAATATGCATATTTATTATAATGCTAAGCTAATCCAGCAGCCATGCCTTTTTATTTTCCACATTTAGAAAGTGGAATTAGTGAAGTCAGGTGGTACACTGCATCCTACTCTTGCTGCACTCCAGCAGCTGAATTTTATGGTGTGATATTGCATGTTAGACGTAGAGGTAGTGTAGCCTCCTTATTTTAAAAGGACATTGCAACACCTCCTTGTTACAATATCATAGAAACAAATCCTACTCCTCTAAAAACATTGTTCGTCTTTCTCTTTCAACAGGCAAATAAAGATTGTGCAATAGAACAGCACAGGACAGAATGTGTCATACATAAGGATTTCATAGTGATTTTGAGTAAATTATTTAAAATTTATCCTTTCAGCAAAATCTTACTGAGCAACTTTTTAAGTACTTTTAAGAATTTTTTTTTCAATTATGTTAAAAAATAATTTATAAAGATTGCAGTAACTGGTTTGTCTTCAACCCCTCCTGATAGAAGAGCAACTCCACACTTAACTGCTTTCCTTTAAGATTTATTTCAGTCATAGAAGAAATGCTAAACAACTAAAAATGCTTTTGACACATTTTGTTCTTATTGAACATCTAGTGTTTTTCTTTAATGGTTGCATTACTCTCTTGATATCATAGTATCTTGAAGAAATAGAAAAATAATGTTTTGATTTACTTGAAATTAATAATGCAGTAGAGACTGCTTAGAATTCTAGAAATATCTGTCAAGCTGTTACTTTGGCAGACTAAAGAAAATTGGGAGGAAGAGTTTCTTAGACAAATTGATGACTTTTCCTTTAAAATAAATTGTTGTGGGTAGTTTTTGTTGTTTGTTTGATTTGTTTTATTTTTTCTTATTTTCTCCTTCAGAAACTCATGGCACAAGACTTGGATAAGTGTACTCTACACTGAATAAATAATTGGCTGCATGTCTGGGTCCAAAGACTGGTGGTGGAGTTAACTATGGCTGGTACCCAGTCACTAGCAGTGTCCCCCAGGGTTCAGTACTGGGGCCTGTCTTTGATATCTTTACTAATTTTCTGGATGAGGGCATTGAGTGCACCCTCAGTGAGTTTGCTGATGACACCAAGCTGGGTGGCTGAGTTGACCTGCTAGAGGGTAGGGAAGATTTACAGTGGGATATGGACAGATGAGACCAATGGGCCAAAGTAAATTATATGAATTGCAACTTGGAGAGGGACCTGCAGATACTGGTTGATAATTGACTATGAGTCAGCAGGGTGCCCATGTGGCCAAAAAACCCAATGACATCCTGGCTTGTATTAGAAATACTGTGGCCAGCAAGTACAAGGGGGTAATCATCTCCCTGCACTCAGCATTGGTGAGGCCACACTTTGAGTATTGTGTTAAGTTCTGGACTCCTCACTATAAGAATATTGAGATGTTAGAGTATGTACAGAGAAAGGCAATGAGGCTCATCTGGGAGTAATTTACTGTTTATTTATTGGAGACTTAACCTTTGAAATTTTCATTCTGAGGTGTTTTACCTGAATATTTATTGTACATACAAAAGTGCCTTGAAAAACAAACTAACTGCTAAAAAATTCAAAGTATAGAAAATTACTTTCATTTAATGACATAATCATGGAATCATAGAATAGCTTAGGGTGGAAGACACCACAGAGATCGCTTACTCCAACCTTCCCACCATGGGCAGGGATGCCTCTCAACCAGACTCAGCTGCTCAAGACCTCATCCACCTGGGCCTTGAACACCCCCAAGGAAAAGGCATTCACAACCTCCTTGGGCAACCTATTTCAGCATCCTACCATCCTCATACTGATGAATGTTTTCCTATGATCCAGTCTAAACCTACTCTCTCTCAGCTTGAAACCATTCCCCCTTGTCCCATTGCTAGGCACCCTTATGAGCACTCCCTCTCTACCCTTCTTGTAGGATCCTATATAGGCAGCTATAAGGTCCACCCAGAGTAATCTCTAGGCTGAACAACCCCAGCTTCCTCAGAGTATCCTCATAGCAGAAGTGTTCCATCCCTTGGATCACCTCTCTTGCACTGCTGGCCACACTGGTCTTGATGCAGTCTAGGATACAATTGGCCTTCTGGGCTGCATGACCACACTGTCTAAATATCTTTCAAGGTGAGAAGTTTACCTTACTTTTCTTTTTTTTTTTCCCCTCAAGATACTTAAACCCTATAAGTGCTTTTTCTTATCCAACATGAAAAAAATTATAAATCTTCTTACATCGTTCCATGGAGATATTTAATTTATTCTTACATTGAACATGTGAGTCTGCTTTGCAATATGTTTATTAGTGATGATTGTTAAGATCTTAATGTCATTTAGGCCTACAGATTAGATTTTTAAAAGAGACAGTCATTGATCTGACACTGATGTTAATGTCAGATGAAAGTTAATATAACTAGCTCAAAAATGAGATTAAGTATTCCTTAATTTATTCTTTCAGAGCTGTACTTTAAGCCTGCCTTCTTCCCACTGACTAGCTCCTGCAAATCTGTATAGATATTTAATGAGCAAAATAACAATCATAAATAATGTCAAATTATTTCTGCACCATTAATATATTTCTAATTCCAATTGCTCTTTATTACTTAGAAAGAAAGAAAATGTTTTATGTCCAGATAGTTCTCCATTTCACTTAGACCTGGCATCATTTTACCTTTTGTTATCCACAATGTACTGGCATCTCAAGCATGAAATGATGGAGCTAAATGTACAGAAAACTCTCTTTTGTTGAGTGTATTTCCCCCAGCATGAACTGCCCTTTCTGTAGTTTTTGTTTTGGTTTGGCTTTGGGTTTCTGTGGGTTTTTTTTTGTTTGGTTACTTAGTATGAAATTCTGACAATTTTTATATAGTAGAATAAATAAGTTACTGTGCACTCTGACTTCTCCAAACTACTGTGGTTTCTCTCATGATTAAATCTATTCACACTTGCAACTAACCGATCTGATTACCTCAAAAAGCAATTATTTTTTCCCACAGTTGCCACTTCAGAAATGAAATTACATCTACTTACCTAGCAAGCACTACCTAGAGAAATCCTTTATAAATTTGCTAAAAAGCTATTCTTCCACATAAGCAGCTAAGCTTCACTAACTAGAACCGTGTTACATTTTACATGGTCGCTTATTTCAAATGTTACAGTTGTTCAGTATTTTCCAAAAGATCTAGAGCCTATTTGATTACTTTTTGCTCCATATTTTGCTCCATTTGGAATGTGGTCATGGATGGTTATGTCCTTTTTAGGAAAGACAGATCAGCTAAGCGAGGTGGTGGCGTTGCACTTTGTGTGAGACAGCAACTAGGATATGTTCAGTTGAGCCCAGGGGTGGATAAGGGGTGAGCTGAGAGTTTGTGGGTGCGGACTGAAGGCCAGGCTGGCATGGGTGACACTGTTGTGGGTGTTTATTACAGACCCTCCACTTGACACTGACCCCTCAAATATTTATACACATTGATGAGATCCCCTCTCAGTCTTCTCTTCTCAAGACTAAACAGCCCCAGGGATCTCAGTCTCTCTTGATAGGGGAGATGCTCAAGTCCTCATGACTCTCTGTTGGATTCTCTCCAGCAGGTATATTAACAAAGAAGTCATCACTCAAAAGTTAATAATTGTTTACCTGTGCTTGTACAATCAAAGTTTACCTGCACATATCCTGACTCCCATCTAACTCATTATACTAAGGAGGTACTGTATTTTCATTTAAAATCTCCTCCAGGAGGTGTGGGTTGATATCATAATTAGTTAAGGTGAGGTTATATCTCCATCCTATCAGCCACCACCAAGTTTCTGATTAAGATCTGGTCTGGTTATAGTTCCTGTTTGAATTTGTTTTGAACAGTAGCTTCACCATCCAATGGATACTACAACATTTTGTTCTCAGAGACTCTCTATTTCCTATTACTGTTGTCTGAAAACAGACCTGTCATGGTTGCTTGATTTTTTGCTAAATTTTTTACTACTCTCAACATCACTTCTCTATTTGGGGTTAAATTGTCTTTCATATCCATCATTATTTTAATTGTAGTATTACAGCAGTGTCATTTGTTCTTTGATTGTTATACAGAAATCCTAGATTTTTGTAAAGAGGATGGACCATAGGACAGATCTATCTTCTTCTGAAGTAAAATAATTTTCTGGGATTTAATTCCATTAAATTCTTTTGAGAGGGATTTTTTTCTATTTTTGGCATAGAATTGTACAGATTGAACTTGACAACTTTCCTTCTATCTTTAAAATGCAATGCAGTGAACATTTCAAATCATAATATTTTCTATCAGGAAAAATATTTAAGTTTAATTGTCAAGGTCAGATAAATGCAATAGCTTAATCTGAATTCATAGGGTCTATACCTCTCATTTAATAGATGTCTGCATGGCATGGTTTGTATCTCTTGGTGATCAGCAAGTGAAGCTGAAAAATCTAGCTCAAGGTCTTGATTATTGTTCTTATTTTGCAAACCTTCATATGACACCTGAAATGTTTTTTGCAAGTTATTTGCATATATGCAAATATTTACATTTTCGTTAAAGATCAAATTCTGAGCTCAATGACCTGCTATGTTCTATAGCAGTTTTTATTTTATCTATAGCAGAAAATAAAGCAAAATAAACATTTTAATTAAGAAACAGACTGGAGGATACCAAAGGGGCAACTAGCTGTAGTAGGTAGTTGACTCCACAAGTAGACTGAGGAATGGTCATACTGGACAGTGCTCACCTAGGTGTAAAACTTTCTCAAGTAAAGGGGTGGTCTAATGGCAGAATCTGAAACACTCTGAATATATCCTCACCAGAGGCAGATGGTATGTACAGAGATGAATTACCCCCTCACAAGGAACAAGACGGAGAGAGGAAGAGGTGGGAAGAGGGAAACAGATTTCTGGCCTAAATGCCTAATGCAAACAGAGCTTATTATTTTGGGGTTTTAATATCACATCCTCAACAACTACGTTGTATCTCTGTATGTAGGTGTAGTCATTTGAACCACATAATATTTCCCACTATCAGAATCATGAATTTATGACTACTGCATTTATGGCTGTGCTGCATTGCAGCCTGGAAAAGAGGGACTGGACACCCTCTGGCTTTTCTGGTCCTTGAGCAGGTGGCTGTATTTTTGCCTGTTACAGGATTTGGATAGGTATTCCTTTCCCTTTTCCTTCTGTTCTCTATATATACTGATGTAATCTGATATCTTTGCATCAGGGGAGTAAAATATTCTGTGTAAATAAACTGAAAACTCTTCCTCTGTTTTGTTTTTTGGTAGTGTTTTTTTTTTCCCCCTCCCTTTCTTATCTCCTGGTAAGGAAAGAGGAGACAGGAGGGTGAGTGGAGAGAAGAGAGGGAGTTTAGCTCTTGCACTAAACCACTAAAGTTGGCTGATTTTTTTCTTCCCTTTCTAATTTTTTGCTTTTTTTTGTCTTGTTTTGTTTCTTGGGTCTTGTGTTATGATGCTGGGTTGAAGGGTGGAAGTGGGTGGAAGGGTTGCCTCTTTAAGGAAAAGCCAGCTCTGATCCATGTCAGACACAAACATTTTCATGTAGCTCCAACAGACCCACCACAAAGCATCACTGAGCCACTCAGCTGAGACAGTGACACCTCTGAGGAAACATGTTCAAGAAAGGGCAGAGAGCATGACATAAAAGGCCACAGAGAGAGAAGAAGTGAATAGAAAGAATGTGAAAGAGCAAAATGAAGACCAAGGTCAAAAAGAAAAAGGATGTGGAGGAGGTGTTCTGTAGTGCTAGAGCAGAGATTATCTTATGGCCCACTTGTGCTGGAGAAGATAGATATTCCCAAAGGGACTTCCACACATGAAGAGGCCACACTGGAAGAGAAGAAAAATGTGGGAAGGAAGGAGTGGATCAGAGAAATCATTGCATACCAGTTGTAATCCCCACCCATCCTCTACTGCATCCGCTGGGCAGAGGGGACAGGAATCTTGAACTGACTGAAGCTGAGCTTGGAAAAGGGGAGAAGGAAAGCCATTGTTTTAATATTTGTCTTTTCTTCTTTTTTTTTCCTTTTTTTTTTAATTCCACTAACCAGAATATTCATTGTAATTAACAATCAATTTAATTAATTTCACCAGGTCAAGTCTGTTTCGACTGCAACAATAATTAGTAAATTATACAATCATTAAGGTTGGAGAAGACCCCTAAGACCATCAAGTCCAAATGATCTCACTGTCTTTGTGCTGACTTATAGGATTCCTTGTCCCTCTTCCTATTTCTCCCTCATCCTACCAAAGAGGAGCGTACAAGGACTTAGGTAGGTGTTTGGCTGCTAGCCACAGTAACCCACCACTCACTCACTCTATCCATCAGGTGTACTTTTGCCTCCAATATTCTCAAGTGAAACTTCAGATAAAATGGATAACCTCAAGATGTTTCCCTTTTAGAGTTGAGGGGAAGTGCCCATGGAAATGGGACTAAAATATGCTCATCATGATAGATTACATTATTTGCCTGAATCCTTAGCATTATCTTCTACTAACAGATTTAGGATCTCATTTCAGCTTCAAACACAAAAATATGGTACCTCAAAGACTGGAGAAAAAGTATCAGTTTGGATTTGGTTTTGTTTCTTTGCTTGCTTTTGTTTTTACCACAAGAAACCTTATTAAAGACAGAAGGCTCTCTGTTACCAAAAAAAAAAAAATGTCCTAATTGCACAGGAAATATGTGACAGGGTGAAATGAAACTAAATAAAGTATCTCACTACTGTATTTGAAGACATATGAAACTAAGTTTAAATTAGCACTTAGTCATCAATTAATTCTGAATTTAATGTTGAAAAAGATCAATAAAGTTTTAATTAAAGAAAATAAATTGTTTCCTCCAGTTATGCAATGTGTATTTTTCTTTTACAGCAATAACAAAGAGTAGATTCACTGCACTAATGACTAAAGTCTGAATGTTCATTAATATCTAAAAAAGCTGGCCTCACAATTCCAGCTGTACTGAAATTAAACCAGCTTAGTGCTATCCATATTTTCACATTGATCAGATTTCTTGTCCTTAATAACAAAGTTCATGGAAACTGTGATATCAATTATGTGACAACAGGTGTTTTTATGTGACAGCTGAAGAAAAAATCATAGAAGCATAGAATGGTCTGGGTTGGAAGCACCCTCCAAAGGTTACCTAGTCCAACCCCCTCTGCAGGAAGCAGGGGCATCCTCAACTAGATCAGGCTGCTAGAAGCATTGTTGAGCCCACTTTGAATATCCCCAGCCAGGGGCCCCCAAACACTTCTCTGGGCAACCCGTTCCAGTGTTCCACCACCCTCATAGTAAAGAACCTGTTCCTGACATCCAATCTATATCTACTCTTTTCTAGTTTGAAGGCATTGCCCCTATTACTAAAGGCCTTTGTAAACAGTCTCTCTCCATCCTTCTTGTAGCACCCTTCAGGTACTGGAAGGCTGCTATTAGGTCTTCCTGGAGCCTCTTCTTCTCCAGGCTGAACAACCCCAGCTCCCTCAACTCGTCTTCATAGCAGAGGTGCTCCAACCCCCTGATCATTTTTGTGGTCCTCCTCTGGAACCACTCCTTCAGATCCACATCTTTCCTATACTAAGGGCTCCCAACCTGGATGCAGTACTACAGGTGAGGTCTCACCAGGGCAAACTAAAGTGGGAGAATCACCTCTCTCAAACTGCTGGCAATGCATCTTTTGATGCATCTCAGGATGTGGTTGGCCTTCTGGGCTGCAAGTGCATGCTGTCTGCTTATGTTCAGCTTCTCATCCATCAGCGCCACCAAGTCTTTTTCTGCAGGGCTATCACCTCATCCCCCAGTCTGTACTAATAACAAGGATTGTTCCATCCCAGGTGCAGAACCTTGCACTTGCTCTTGTTGAACCTCATGAGATACACCTGGGCCCACCTCTCCAGCTTGTCCAGATCCCTCTGGATGACATCCTATCCCTCTGCCCTATTGACAGCACCACTCAGCTTGGCGTCATCTGCAGACTTGTGGATGATGCACTCAATCCCACTATATCATTGATAAAATATTAAACAGCACAGGTCCCAGTACGGACCCTGAGGAAAACCACTAGTCACTGCTCTCCATCTGGGCTTCAAGCCACTGAGCACCACCCTCTGGATGAGACTACCCAGCCAATTCCTTTTCCACTGAGCAGTCCACCCATCAAATCCATCTCTCCAACTTGGTGAGCAGGATATTGTGGGTGCCTTGTCAAAGGCCTTGCAGAAGTCCAGATAGATCACATCCATAGGTCAATCATGTCTCTTTGCAGTATGTGAAAGTTTCTATTGAGGAGAAATTAGATGCGTTATCTCTAAAAATAAAACTCATTGAAGAAATTACAAAATAAAGTCTATTAACTATCGAAGAAATTATTCTATGATTCTATGATTCTAAATATTACCAATAGGAAAACTAATAAACAGGAATATATTCACTGTTTCCACAATTTCAAGCATCACAGAATTAATATAAAAAAAATACACTTTTTTTTTTTGAGAGAGAGGGAAATTAAGGGAGAAATAAAGAGAAAACGAAAAATAAGGAAAAAAATGTGGGTTTGTAGTCAAGATATAGGCTAGCATTCCAGTTCCTCATGTAAAGAAAAAAAAAAAAAGGAAAAAAAGAAAAAAATCAGAATATATCTCATTAGATTTGATGCTTGAAGTTATGTCTGGGCTAATATGAAGGCTGAAGAAACTGGGACTCATGCTAAAAACAGGAAACAGAACAGTCATCAATGCCAGACCTGTACCTGCCTCTCAAGATCAGCACCTAAGCTTAGGGATAAAGTTTGGGTTATAACTATGAAAAAGATGACTAGATGAACTGTGTCTCTTTTAAAAATTTCCAATAGCCTTATGCTCAAAACAAGGTCATTGTTCCCAGACCTCTTGGCTAACCTAGAAACTCTTGGATGTAGCCTAGGTCTGCTATTGAAGATGATATTCTTGAGAATTTAAATTCAACATAAGTGGTATGGATGGTGCTGCTTTCAGCATCAACAAGAAGAGAAGTGGCCAGGGACAAGTTCTGGCTGACCTGTAGCACTTCTAGTGGCGCAGCTGAGGATGTCAGGGTCAGCAGAAAGAGGCTTTGGAGAGTTGTAACAGTTATATCCTTGTTAAATTCTTCTGTGGCTCAGCTGAGAGCTGAGGGAAGAGAAAGGAGAGAAAAGGAGAAAGGAAGAGGGGTAAAAACCAAAGCTGAAGATGAAAAGCAGAAAGAGGGTAAGATGTGTAATTTCCTTCTACATATTATGCACTATGTGATCCAAGGTTCAGCTCTTGTAGGGCAGTTGCTAGATTGAAAGAAATATCTGTCAGAAATTCTCTAGATTATAACTATGCTAAGTAAGAAAGGTAGGATTTCAGATAGGTAAGCCTATTAGTAACAATGTGCACTAAGATTTCAAAGAAAGCAAATACTAACATGGGAGGTATACATTCCTAAAAGAAAGAACAGGGACTCCCAAAGTGACAAATGAACAACATTGATAAACAGCTTATTCTCAGGAGCAGTATAAACCTTTCCTTGTGGGTGATGACTACTGGTCAGCAAAGTTTATGTTTCTTCATGTAATTTTAAAAATATGAATGGTTTACCTAGCTTGTCTCTCTGATGTAGCAACACAAAAATGTATCAGGGGGGTTGGTAGGGTTTGTTTTGTTTGTTGTGGGCTTTTTGTTGTTTGGGGTTTTTTGTTTGGTTTTGTTTGGTTTTTTTAAATCTTTTCGCTCACATACGTTTTGCTTGCACAGTTTCTCTGTTCATGGCAAATATGCCTAAGAAAGTGATTAGCAGAAGGCAGGTTGCAGCTTGGTGGAACAGGAGAGTACTTCAGGTCCATTTTGGATGGGGCACTGGGAATCCCATGTGCCAGAGACTATGAAAGTAGAACAGAATATTATGAAAAACTGAAAGCAAATATTCTGTATTTCACTGTGTTGACTGTGGTCATATGAGATTTCTTGCTAGAATTATAGACTCAGTTGCTATCAGATTTACAGATGAAAACTTCTCCCCTCCAGGGTAAGTAGGGGAATGGCTTTCTCTCCTCCAAGGAAAAGTTTAGGCATGTGGGTCATCCATAAAATACTTTGCGTATGGTAGAAGAAAATATAAATTGAGCAAAGCAGGAAAATCCCCAAACATTCAGTCTCTCAGGAAAACACTAAAGCAGAGACTGAGTTTTCTGTAGTATATGGACAGTAGCATCCTTGACTACTCTATTAAGGCAATAAAAGGGTAACTTGTTGATATCTAGTGCAAAATCCGAATGTATGAAGTCAGTGATTAAATTGTTGATAGAACAGAAATAAACATTTAGCACTGAAATGGTGTGAAGGAATGGAATTACAGTGAAAGTACAAGGGCAGAAAAACAGTGCTGAGTAGGATATTTTTGTTGCAGATGGTTTACATTCAACATCAATAACAGATCATGACCATCTGTGATAAATCGCTTAAAATATGGCAAAACAGAAATTCAATCTGGGGACTAAGGCAGTTTCTAGGAGCTAAAAAATCTCTGAGAGTAATCGTGAAATAACTATGTCATGGATCAAATTATTTAACTTGTGGGAATAAGGCTTTGAAAACAGCATTTCAGGAGAAGAAGGGTGAATTGCAACCCTCAGTGCAGGTTTTTTGCCAGCAAAAGATATTGTTCTTGATACTGAAATGGGACAACTGGTATGATCCAGACCTTTTTGATTGAGACCGAACAGATTACCCATGAAGTACACAATCCTTCTTTGTGTACCTTACCTTGCAGGAAGTGCTGGAATAGTTAACACTCTTCATAGCAATGAGGGCTCTCTTTTTTACTTAAATAGTCATGACAGCTAATGGTGATGGATATGAACCAGTCTAAACAATTATCTCTGCTATCAATGGATCTCATATATGGAAGATGCAAAGTAATGGAGTAAAAACACCATTTCAAAGTCGAAGAAAAGATCAAAAGTTTATCTGGACCACTAGCTGTAGATATTCAAGACACAACTGCAATGAATTAAACTGAAAAGTCTCGTGAGAGACGTTTTCACAGCCAAAAGAGAAACAAGAGCTTGATTTAGAATCAGCTAAGAGACTGAGTATGGATGTTTGGAATTGTTTGTAATGAAAAATATTAGAGCTTAGATTAGAGTTTTAATTAAATCTCAGATCAGAGTTTAAAAGGAGATTTATATCCACTATTGAATCATCATTTAATATTGGAAAAGTTTAATGGTTTGGACTATTTCACCAATTGAAGTGCTCTCTGGATTGAAGTAACACCTGAAAATATGAAAGGTCAATATTGAAGTTTTGTAAATGTCATTTTTTTTCTTAGATATGATTAAGAATAGTAATAAACTTTGAAACAGACTTTAAATTAAGCAGAACCATTGTATATTGTTTTATTTAGAAAAAAAATAGCATTTCTAGAGACCAAACTCAGGGCTGTGATATAAAATATTAAGGCTCATATGATGATATTCTACTCTGCTCTATAAATGTCAGAGATTTAGCTGTAGTTAACCATGAAGCTCACTCATACTCACTTAAAATGTTTGAAAGTACACAATACAAAAAAAATCAGTTTTAGATGGACACTTTATGCAACTGTATGCTAAAGGGAGCATCTCTGGTGCTTCAAAGTTATACACAGTCAGTAGTGAACTCCACTTTATGATGTTCAGTGCCTATGCACTCTAATTCCTGTGCTACATTTTACTGATCAGTTCAGTCAAAAGATTACACCTTTTTTTCTGCCTCATTTGTTAACTAATGTCAGTTGGAACATGGCTTTATTAAAAGGGAAATGTCACTTCACCACATAGTCTTCTGAAATTACAGTCAGGAGAAAAAGAAAATAATCTCTGTGTATGATAAAATAGTGTATCCATTGTCTGTTTTACAAATTCTGTGTGATGGTTTGTTGGTGTGGGGGGAATTTCAGCTCACACTGACACATTTTGTAACTTGTACGTTTTCTGTTTTTTCTTCTATGCACATCAGCATTTAAATGAAGGCTAAACAGCAAATTTGTAGTCTGTTTAATTAGTCATCTGTATTTACAAGTATTCATAAGAAATTCTGTATTTTTGCAGTAGCAGTGTTTTAAAAAACCCTGATGCTCAATTTCTATTCAACTCCAGATTATATGCCAAAAAAAAAAAACAAAGAAAAAAATAACACAAGTTCTTTATTCAGTAGTGATTCATTCAAGCAAAATGAAGCTTAATTGTTTTCATTATTAATGTATAGATCAAAATTCCCATGGACCAGGTCGTCTCGCAATAATAGAATCAAATGAAAAAATCAATAAATAATGTTTGAGAATACAACATTTAAAGTATTCTGAGATCAAGGAATGAATTATTAGATATACAACCATACTTTACTGTGAAATATGAAAGTATTTTGAAAGTATTGCATTTCAAAATCGCATAAATTCAGTCATCCTAAATAAACCATGCTTTACTACAACCATGCTTATGGCCCAGAATCACTGCACTTATGTGATTTTGAAAGGCAATTAATTAATTCTATGGGTCCTAGCAAAACATGAAATAGAGTCACAAATTAAAAAAATGAATTGGGTTGGAAAGAATCTTCAAAGGTCATCTTGTCCAAACGCCCTGCAGTGAGCAAGAACAGCCCCAAGAAGATCAGGCTGCCCAGGTCCACATCAAGTCTGATCTTGAATGTTTCCAGGGACAGGGCCTCAACTACATCCCCAGCTAGCCTGTTCCAGTATTTTACCACTCTTGTTGCAAAGAAATTCCTCCTATGTCCAACCTAAATCTACGCTGCTCCAGTTTAAAAATATTGCGCCTTGTCCCATTGCTGCAAACCATTCTAAACAGTCCTTCTCCAGCATTCCTATAAGGTCCCCTTCAGATATTGAAAAGTAGTTAAAAGATCTCCCTGGAACCCTCTCTTCTCTAGGCTGAACAGTCCCAACTCTTCCAGCCTGTCTTCACAGGAGAGGTGCTCCAGCCCTCTGATCATCTTTGTGGCCCTCCTATGGACACACTCTAGGAGGTGCACATCCCTCTTGTTTTGGGGGCTCTAGAGCTGGGCACATCATTCTAAGTAAGGTCATTGATGAAGATATTGAACTGCACTGGTCACAGTATGGACCCTTGAGGGACACCACTTGTTACCATCTGGACATCAAGCCATTGACCGCTACTGCTTGCTTGTGATCATCCATCCAATTCCTTATCCACTGAACAGTCCACACATCAAATCCATATCTCTTCGGTTCAGAAAGAAGGATGTGGGGGACTGTGCCAAAGGATTTACAAAAGTCCAGATGGATGACTAGATGTTGGTCTTCCCTTGTCCACTGGTGTAATTACACCATTTGTAGAAATGCACTAGGTTGGTCGGCAGGATTTGCCCATGGTGAAGCCATGATGGCTACCTTGAATCACCTTCTCTGTGTGTTCCTGTATAGCTTCCAAGAGGATCTGTTCCATGATCTTCCCAGACAGAGGTGAGGTTGACAAGTTGGTGATTTCCAGGGTCCTCTTCAAGATTGTGGTGGGTTGAAATTACCCCCCAACTAATTTGGAGAAACTACCCCCTCCCAAATAAATTGTCAGACCAGCTCAGTTTGGGATGGAAGCAATTGAAGCTATATTTACAAACAAACTAAACTCTAGAAATAAGAAATGCAATGAATATGTACAAAATATACAATATATACACTATATATAAATGTACATATATTTACAATTTATAAACAATACAGAAGCTCCTCAGGACCCCCCTGGACTGATCCAGGGGACCTGTTCACTTCCTCCCCCACTCCCTCCCTCCTTCCCCATTACCTCACACAGTAGTCAAAACAGAGATACCTCTGGCAAGGCCATGGAAGAGAGAAAGAGAAGTTGCAAGCAGAAGCAACAGAAGAAGAAAAGAGAGACAGAACTGTTTATGCCTCTGCTCTATATTCCCATTATCAATCCAATGAATTATATAGACCTTATCATGATTTTTCCTTCTGCATCCAATGGTAATTTATTTTACTTTCAGTCTTTGCAGTTAGGGATAAAGCTAAAGTTCCCCCTTCAAACTGTAACAAAGATGTATTTAGCAGAGATTAATGTGAATAAGAATTTGGTCCAAGATGGTAATTTTCTTCTGCAGTTAATGGTATAAGGGGACACTTAATTTGTTTTCCTGTTGTTTACTAATATTTACCTGCATATAAATTTCAATGAAGCTAAATAAAATATTTTAAGGAAATAATATTTTACATTATTTCTGAAATTATATGGAAAGCTGTATTTTTAATAGCCTTAGAGATAATTAAAATAGAATTTTCTCCTTTTCCATTTTTCTCCTAGGCTTTCTATTTTTTCCCCTCTGTTCTCCAGAATTATCTAAAAAGGATATTTTGCTATGTGTAGTTCTTACTTTGTCTGTGCATCTTGCTCAGTAAATCATCTTGGATGTTGTTGTTTACATCTGAACTGGGGGACAGAGGAAAACTTTTCCCCCTTTTCCATACTGAGAGATTCACCCTACAAGCATTAGCACAAATGGGTTCTGTTTAATTTATAATTGCTAAGTTTTTGGAGAAAAGGTGTTTCAGGTCTATTCCTGCTGGAAAGATTTTATAACTGAATGAATTTCTGAATTATTTTGTCTATGCATCATTACAACTTTTAACAGGTATGGAAAATTTAAGCTTTCCAATTTAATCTACCTTTTAAGGATGAAGTATTATTGCAGGAAGAAAGCATGCTGCCCAACAACACTCAAGACAGAAAAACCCAAAACACTCAGAGATCTGATTGATGTATCAACATACCTACGCATGATTTCCTGAGCGAGATTTGAATGAATACATCAATGGTTTTCTTCTTTCACACCTGTTTGATATGTGTCAGCATACTTCTTAAACAAGAAATATTGGTAGATAAATAGTTCAGTTTGTGGTTATGCAACAGGCTTAGACAGACCTGCCATACATAGGTCAATTGTCAGTAACTAGCTTTGGGCAGTGGTTATTGTGAGGCAGTCTGATCAGAGGTACCTTTAGAAATTCTGATTGAAAAAGTGTCTCTTCTAGAGATCCAGCAGATATTTTATTAGAAAATTGTGTCATTTGTGTCTTGAGGATATACTTTCACTCTGGAATAATAATCAGATAAATAACTGTTTATAACAGTAGATATTGATATTTGTCAAGATGCCATATTAATGAAAATCTTTAGAGAAGACAGAATGTTTCTGTCTTTTTTCCACTTTTTAATATATGTGAAATTTTTATTTTCTAAAAGAATAGTTATTTGTTTATTTCGGCAAGTAATTCACAAGAAAATTACCACAGAAGTTACATATTTACAGGTTCAAATATTGTATTTTAGAATCATAGTTTTATCCTTATGTTGCAGGGAACTCTGTCTTTTTATTCTCAAGAGTTGTTCTGTGACTTCCTTTCTAGCATTATAGAAATATTATTTTTGTCGGTAACCTAACACAGTTGACAAGGACAAAAGAGGAACATTTCTTCCTGTCACATAAAACATCATCATTTTATTAGCTGACAAGCAGCTCCTCAAGATCACATCAAACACAAGTGACACAACAAATGCATTTCTTTACTGAAAGGGTGGTCAAACACTGGAACTGGATTGCTAGAAAAGTGGTTGACACCCTGAGCCTTCAGAACTTAAGAGGCATTTGGACAATGGCCACAATAATATGTCTTAACTCTTAGTTAGCCCTGAATTTGTGTTATGGTTATTATTAATATTTAATAACAAGTAGAACAATTAATAAAAAGTACTAACTTATTAACCACAAAATCCTGCAGAAAATATTAATAAAACCTATTGACTGATTCTAAATACTTGGTTGTGAAAAGGTATCTCACAAGCAGGAATATGTCGCAATTTAAACAACTTTGCAAAATCAAAAAAATAGTAAAAACAATTCAAAACTGGGAAGGATTACATATGGCAGAAACACTGGCTTTGCCCACAAAGGGGAGCTCTAGAACTCACCCAATAGGGCAGCTTGGCCAACAGAACCTTTTAACAAATGCCTACAAAAAAATCAGATTTGCTGGGTTACTCACTGTGAATGGCTTTACTCCAGCATATTCAGTTACTGTGTTTACAATCCCAAGAATTTGGGGTGCATTTGAATTCATACTGGTTGAATAAAGTGACAATGGCATCTGCACATTGATGCTGCTGTGCTGGGGAAAGGCTTCTCTGTGAAGGATGCATCCCTGTCACAGTTTAGGCAGGCAACTGATGAGGCTGTCAAGGTGGGCTGTGACTTAGGGTATCTTCAGTGCCTGGGCTTCTGAGCAGCTCTCATCCCTGCAGCTCTGGGCTCGGCAGCTTTTGTAGCTTTTCCTGCTATGCAGAGGTTCTTTAGCTGCAACCATTGCAGCAGCTCTTGTTGCTTCTTCCAGTAAAATAAGGCAAATTGCTCACCCTTTGGGCTAGCATTTATAGATTTCCTGCAACTATGATGGCCAGTGGCAACAAAAATTGAGATAGAAACCTGATACTTTAACCTGTAGTATCAGGTTTTCTCCAAACGTGGCCAAAGGCTCTCACACACCTGGCCGACTTGGACCCCAGGCATGTTCTCACAAGCCTGGGAAATGTGGGCAAGGTCCTGGAAAACCAGACCTCCTGACTCCTGCTTCATTGTCTGGTTCAGGGCATGTTTGAAGTTCTGTCTCTTCAGGACAATTGGTGAGCCAATTGGACAGGATGATTGGCGTAGGTCTCTTGCAATTGAAATAATCTATTTTATTCTATTGGTCTATATGAATAACTTAAAGACTTTCCCCCTTTGGAATTAATTGCATGATATAGAGGATTTGTGCTTGAAGTTTCTTACTAATTAAAATTCTTCAAAGTTATTTGTTTTAGTATTTACTTTCATGTCTGAAAAATATTACTCTATTTTACTCTACTTTTTTTTTGTGGCATTCCTACTGAAGTGCTGTGAGCATTAATGAAATATTTTGTTTTCTAACATTAGATACTTCTGACTACTTTAAGGATGTAATGAAAAGAATTGTTAATGACTGATAATGTGAAATAACTATTAGCATGATGATGTTGCAAGACTAGGTAAAGAGAGGATTAAGGTGATAGTATATTTTAAACAAGCATTTTACACGTTCTTCTGGTCAATATGGTCAATATTGTTATAGGTTGGTTTTGAATTAGTAACTGAGAGATGAAAGGCTCCCAACATTACTATACCTTCCATCTTTCATCTATTATTCAGAGTGGTCTTTACATCTTCAAAAGGAAGGTACTGCAGTTGCTCAGTGTTCAAGATCTTTGAAACTGCTTGGTTTTACTGAATGTCTCAGTTAAAATTTTAATAAACATTAAAATTCCTTCATATAATGTTTTCTAAACTCCATATGACTAAGATTCCATGGGGTTTGCATTTATTAATCTGTCTATAATAAGAGGAAATGGCTGCTGAAATACAGTTTTGAAAGAATGTCCAGCAGAGAGGAAGGAAAGACATAGGGGCTCTTTTAAAGAGCACACTGCTCAAACACCTCCAGGGGTGGTGACTCCACCATTGCCCTAGGCAGACCATTCCAATGTTTGACAACCTTCTCTGTGAAGGAGTATTTCATAGCATTCAGCCTGAACTTCCCCTGGTGCAGCTTGTAACCATTTCCTCTAGTCCTGTTGCTTGCCACCAAGGAGAAGAGGCTGGCCCCCTCCTCATTCTAACTTCCCTTCAGGTAGTTGTAGAGTGATGAGGTTTCCCCTCAGCCTCCTCTTCTCCAGACTGAACAACCATATCTCCTTCAGATGCTCCTCGCAGGTCATGTGCTCCAGGCCCTTCACAAGCCTCATTGCCCTCCCCTGAACACACCCCAGAAATTCAATATCCCTCTTGTAGTGAGGGGCCAGAACTGAACACAATACTCGACAGAGCTGAGTACGGGGGGATGATCACATCCATGTTCCTACTGGCCATGGTGTTTCTAATACAAGCCAGGATGCCACTGGCCACCTGGACACACAGCTGACTCATATTTAATCAATTGTCAACCAGAACCCCCAGGTTCCTCTTCAAATCACAGCTTTCCAACCACACATCCCCATATCTGTAGCTTACCATGGGACTTTTGTGACCGAGATGGAGGGTCTGACACTTGGCCTTCTTAAACTTCATACAATTAGCCTTGGCCCATTGGTCTAACCTGTCCAGGTCCTGTGGCAAAGCCTCCCTATCCTCTAGCAGAATAAGAAACCTGAACCCAAGAGTTTCTTCTTTTCAGAGGCACGATGTAACTATTAGATTAAATAACTGTTGTTTCTTTCACTTGCTCTGCCTCCAACTCCTTTAAATTTTGTGTTCCTTTTTTCCCTTTACAGCTAGCCTTCACCATAATACTGGCAAGGCTTGAGATTTCATGGTTCATGAAGAGAAGCTTTTTACAAAGATGTTTCCAATGGAAAAAATCTACAGTTGCTTTTTTTTTTTAATGTATGAAGGCAAGATGGCAACAAACAAATGTCAGACTTTAACATGCTTTCACCAGATTCTTTTAGACATTCCTCATGTGGATGGTTTTTAATGCTTAATACCAAGTTTACCTGTTTGAAGATTTTGATGTTACAGAGAATTTTGATTATAATAGAGAAATATAGCAATGTATTTAAATCACAACACAAAGGCATATTATGCTTAGCAGAGTATAGCAATTGCAATATGTATTTTACTTGCTTTATAAATGTGTTCCTCCTTACAATGCTCTATACTATACTCACTGTCACAATGCTGGGTACCCCCAAAATCTGGAAAGAAGTATTTATGCTTAAAACAGCTCAAACTCATTGTTCTCCTCCAAGTTGCTCTGATTTTGTGCATATTCTCTGTACTACATATTGAACTAAGCCAACCACCCATACCCTCCCTCCCCCCCCCCCCCTCCTTTCTCTATCTCTCTCCCTCTCTCTCTCTCTCCCTTCCCCCCCAACAGAAAGACATTTATGTTCCTTTTGGTTAATTCAATAACAAACAGTAACACAGCTGGCTAATTCACTCAACTGAGGTAACAGCTTGATCTGGTCAGCTAATAAAGCCGACTTAATTGTGGTAGCCACTTATCTAAATTAAAAACCACCCCAGTTGCCTATATGTTGAGATAATTTCATCTTTATTTGAAACATCTATGGCCAATCATTCGTTGCAATTTTCCCAGAGCTTCATGAATGTAGAATCATAGAATTGTCAGGGTTGGAAGGAATCTCAAGGATCATCTAGTTCCAACCCCCTCGCCATGTGCAGGGACACCTCACACTAGATCAGGTTGCCCAGAGCGACATCCAGCCTGGCCTTGAAAACCTCCAGGGATGGGGCTTCTACCACCTCCTGGGCAACCTGTTCCAGTGTCTCACCACCCTCATGGTGTAAAATTTCTTCCTAATGTCCAATCTGAATCTACCCACTTCTAGTTTTGCTCCATTCCTCCTACTCCTATTGCTACCTGACACCGTAAAAAGTCCCTCACTAGATTTCTTGTAGGCCCCCTTCAGATACTCGAGGGCCACAAGAAGGTCTTGTCGGAGACTTCTCTTCTCCAGACTGAACAACCCCAACTCTCTCAGTCTGTCCTCATAGGAGAGGTGCTCCAGCCCTCTGATCATCCTTGTGGTCCTTCTCTGGACACCTTCCAGCATGTCCAGATCCTTCTTGTAATAGGGGCTCCACAACTGGATGCAGTACTCCAGGTGGGGTCTCACCAGAGCAGAGTAGAGGGAGAGAATCACCTCCCTCGACCTGCTGGCTATGCTTCTCTTGATGCAGCCCAGGATGTGATTGGCTTTCTGGGCTGCAAGCGCACACTGGTGGCTCATGCTGAGCTTCTCATCCACCAGCACCAGGTCTGCTCTCAAGCCAGTCACTGCCCAGCTTATATTGGTGCCTGGGATTGCCCTGACCCAGATATAGGACCTTACATTTGGTCTTGTTGAACCTCATGAGGTTGGCATGGGCCNCATGTTTTCCTTGTCTATCTTTCTTCCACTGAAAAGGTGTGTTTGACACACCAGGAAAGCCTGATGTACTGTAAAATGGCTGAAATTTATATAAAAGGAAAACACCTATTTGAGGATAATTATTCCAATAGATAATTCTTTATACTTTTAAAATAAAGAACTTATACTAAGAAACCCTTTTCACCACCTGTCACACTGCCACCTCAGAATTTACTTGAAATGTCTCAAAATCTCACTTTATTTTAGAAAGAAAATAGAGAAATAACTAGCTTACATAGTTCAAAAAGAGTTCTGTGATGGACTCTTGGTGAAATTATGTAATTTATTTCTTTCATGACATTTTATTTTGTGCATTTATGTAGAAATACAGATACTACCTCAAGTCCTGCATAACACAGCCTTTATCACATACTATTACCATTTTTACAAGCGCACCAAGAGTTCTTAGCAGCTTGATAAATGAGTGAACTAAGCCACATTGCCTAAAGCCTGCATCAGGGAAAACTATTGTGTGAAGACTTTGATTCCACAATTCTTTCACAGTTGTTGCAGCAGTCAAGTGCCCCACATAAAGGAAGAATGAACATGAAAGTGTCAAAGCTATTTTAAATAGAGTTGACTGTACCATTATAAAATACATTTCTGAAGTCCTTGGTTTTAAACTGTAACTGAGGTAGCTAACTGTTAAGAGTCAATACTCTAAATGACAAGGAATGAGTAAATTATTTCAGACATCATCAGTAGCTTAATATTAAGGGTTTTCACTATTATAACTAATAAATACTGGTTCTCTATCTTAAGTAAATGACAAGGGGTAATGGCTGGGGGTACACATATACCGACATAGTCAACCTGACAGAAGAAAAAGAGCATGGGAATAAAATCTTCAGATAATAAATCACTGAGAATTGACATTCTGGGGAAAAAAAGAAAAGACTTTTTATAAAATGTCACATTATTGTACCTAGAGGCAATATTTGCTCTGTGTTATAGAAAAGATCTATTTTGATTTGTTCTGTGACAGAAGACTTAAGGGAGGCAATCAGCCAAGCATAGCATGTATAATATTGAATAGTCTGAAGGACAGGTTGTTTTAGGTGAGTGTCACAGTTTTGATTTTATATCTACTTAGATCACAAAAACACCTTCTGCACAAAAGACTCATTCCCACATTTTAATACACACAGGAGCATAGACATGGGAAAAAACCCTTTTATCATAGGGTTTATTTACATTTGAAAATTCCATAGTAAGCAAAAGCAAAATTAAACAGATAAAAGTACATATTCTTCTCTCTAAAAGACAGTAACAAAATAGCTAAGAAAGCTAACACAGTCGACAAAGAAGGTAGCAAGATTTGAAAGTCTACTGAAAGAAGCACAATGCCTTCTTTTAAGAACCAATAAATTAGCATATCTTCTCACAAAAACAAAACAAAACAAAACAAAACAAAACAACAATTGCAGCTTAAGTAGGTGTCTGTGGTGGTTTGGCCCTGGCCTAGGGGCCAGATGCCCACCAAATCCGCTCTATCACTCCTCTTCTGCAATCGACAGGGGAGAGGGGAAAAGTATAACAAAAGCCAGTAACAAGATAGAAGCAATTTAATAACAATGATAAGCAAAGGCACTAGACCACAAAGAAGAGAAAGCAGAGAGAGAGCTGTTAGTCTCTACTTCCCATCAGCAGGATGATGGTCGGTCTCGGGAAGCAGGGCTCTCTAAGCCTGGTTGTTCCTTAGGAGGATACACGCCATGGACAAATCCCCCAACTTCCTTCTTTCACTTTATTCTTATATCTGAGATGATGACATATGGCATGTATTACCCCTTTGGCCAGTATGGGTCATCTGGCCCTGCTGTGTTCCCTCCTGAGATCTTGCCCACCCCTCATCATACTCTTGGAGCTGGGAAATGTTGGAAAGACACAGCCTGGATATTTATTCAACAGCAGCCAAAACACTGCTGCGTTATCAACTATTGATGCAAAACAAAGTATAGAAGGATGCTTTGAGGAGAATTAACTCCAGCTCAGCCAGACCCAATACAGTGTCACAGTTTAATCCTAGCCAGAAGCTAATATCACACAGCTAGTATCTCAGTCTCCCCCATCAGGGAGAGGTTTTATTTTGTTAAGCCAAAACCAAATTACCTTTCTCTGTGCAGAATGCAACAACAGAGAAACCTGGGCATCCAACTAAAAAAGCGTTTATGTCTCAAACAACTTTTGGGAGGTTTCTTGTTTCACACCAGAACACTCGTGACAAATGTGTTGTGGCTGAGTAATTGGCTAAGACAGGTCTTGAAGTTTTCAGTGCTTACTGAGCACGCACACGGGTGCCAGGTCATTGACTCTGAGGAGGGTCTTCTCTATCATGTCCCCTGAGAAACAGCCCTCTTGGCACACTGAGTCTGTACCAAACTGGTCCAGTGTTGTAACTGGGAGTGGCCTGGTCTTTGGTGTGTCCCCATCTGGTCTTATCTGCTGATGCTTTCAGAAGCTTGAGAGATGTGGTCTGAGGCATCACAGAGAGAACAAAGAAAAAGCTACAATGGCCTAGAGAAGTGAACAGTCTGGTGGAAGTTCAGCTGAGATGGACAGCAATGTCAAAGGAGATATAAAGGACCTAAGCAAGAAAGGGGCTGACAGAGGTCTCTGAGATTACTCCAGCTAGCATCTTTCAAGCTTGGCACTCAATGTCAAGAGTCCTTGTTACTAGAGTACTTTCTGAGAAGCATGGGCAGAGCCCCAGACACACACTTTATTTATTGGAGGACTACTTGGTTAGTGCAAGCAGAAGATGTCCTCCGCCCTGTTGATGCAACATTCCCATGAGAAAAAGATGTGACTTTCCCTGTCCTGTATCATCTGGAAGTGTCCCTTTACCTCTTAGTAACGCTTTCAGAGATGTGACAGGCCATGACTAAGGCATCTGCAAACAGAGTCAGAAAAGAAATTTCTGGTATTGTGACTTACCCTCTTTCTTCTGTTTGCTCCCTATCTCAAGAATAATGGTACTGGCCAGCAACACACCTGCTAGCCTCTGTAAAAGGTCTGCAAATTTGATTTCCAGTGTTGCTCCTCTGCAGGTGAGCCTCCCCTGTCCTAAGGCCAAGGCAGATTCAGGATGTCCCTGACATCCAGGCATCAATAGTTTATCGTTAAGTGTGTTTGGTTTTGGTTTTGTTTTCACATTTATAACCTGGATCAAGATCTGTATCTGACATCAGCTGACATCTGCCAAGTTCTGATTAACCAATGTAGCAGTCCTTGTAAAGTGTGATCATAGCAGTCAGTGAAAGAGTATTCAGGATATTACAGTACCACAGTATATCAGAGGTTGGAAGGGACCTCAAGAGATCATCAGGTCCAACCCCCTGCCAAAGCAGGATCACTTAGGGTAGTCTGCAAAGAAACGCATCCAGGTGGGTTTTGAGAGTCTCCAGAGAAGGAGACTCCACAACCCCCCTGGGGAGCCTGGTCCAGGACTCTGTCACCCTCACTGCAAATAAGTTTCTCCTCATGTTGAGGTGAAATATTCTATGTTCTACTTTGAACCCATTGTTCCTTGTCTTATCACTGTGAACCACAGTAAATACTTTATCTACAAGTAAAACGATGCTTTTTTCCTATTACTGAACTGGTTGATTTCTGTCGGGCAAAACTGGATTTTAAAATTACATAATTTCATAGAAAGAACTGGATTCCTAAGTTAATGTATCATATCAGTTTTTAATGCTCAGTTTCTAATTTCCAATGCTCCATTTCTAAACATGAATTCATTTCTTATCCTAGGCCAGGAAAGTAGAAAGTTTTCCATACCACACTGTTGAAATACTGAGAGGCAACACCAGGAGTCTGGTAATGTTTTGAAGGGAAAACTTATGAATCATAAAATGCAGTTTGTTTGCTTGTTTGTTTGTTTGTTTGTTTTCCAACAATTAGAAAATCAATGGGATTTTCTAGACCTGTGAAAAACTGCAGTAAAAACATTTTGCATCATTGTGTCTGGAGAGTGAAAGTGAACACACAGGAGAAAATTGTCAGTGGAATAAAGTTTATAACAATGCAATGTGTTGGTAACACAATGGCACATCAACAAGATCGTAGCCCAGGACAATCAGATCTGAAACAGACAGGGACTAAATGTTGACAACTCACAGAAGTGGGGCAAGATAGAGAGATTAGTTATTGTCAGCTCTTAAAGGGAGCGAAGAGAGACATCCAAAATGAGCTCAGCTCTAGGAAGAATCCCCTTCAGAACGGGCTCAACACCTGATGCCTCAGTTCTTCCATGCTGTTGCAAGCAACCCTACACAGACTAACTGGATGCAGGCATCTCAGTGCTTATACATGGCTTGGGGTTTGTGGGTATGATACTGAGAGAGACTGAAATAATTTGTGTTTTAAAATGCATTTTTCTTTCCATCCTATGACATTTTGCACAGATCTACAATGATACTATAGTGTGTGAACATTATTTCCTTCAGGGCAGTCTGGAAAATTTATGTTTTCTAGAGTCTGTAAAATACATGTATACTGCCATTAGCAATGCTACATTTGTTCATGTAATTACAGCCTGTGAGATTAAATGCTCTCTTTGTCAAAAGATAGGGTCATCTTTAGTGCTAAAGTACAAAAGAAAATCAGCATTTTTAGGACTGGTTCATTTCATTCTGGCACACTTTAAAAATAGTTCAGATGAAATGAAACCACTAGAGGACAGAACTGAATGTTATTTCTCACTATTAGACTATATTCAACTAAATTTAAATATATAAATATAGGAAAACAATTAAAAAATCTAAAGATATATATTTAGAGCAAATTTGAGATATTTGCATAGACCAATCATTGCTAACATAGGATTTATAGGAGATTTGTGAAGCTCGAAAACAAGAAGCACATCTAAAATGACTCTGAACATCTAACTTTAAACATTTTGATTTCTGTGCACGGAATGCTCTTAGATACCAATGGAAAAATGTGCAGTGTCATGTGGGATTTTGTGGAGTATTTGAAACATCCAAACAGAGCAGGCACATGCTTTCCAGATGGACATGGCACAGAACATTGTAAAGCAAACTTCTATCACCATCCAGCCAGCTGATTCCCTATTCAAAAATACCAACCAGGTTCTTTCTTGAAAAACACCATCCCCTTGAGTATCTGTGTAGTAGTATCCAGTCCTTGGCTTTACTCGTTCTATCTGGTTACCTCATTTCTTGTCCTTGAAAACAGACTGATTGCTATCTGGACTCAACAGTTGGTTTAGTATGTTTGTGGCAGTCCTGAACATTCAAACAACAGTAATTCAACAGGATTTCAAATGGAAATGTCCTAATGCCCTCTGCCCATTACATACATTTATTGTGTGACAAGCCATCTGACTGCTGTCATAAATTCATTGCGTTTTATTTTATAAACCTTCTGGTGTATCTCAATGACTTACAATTAACATGGTCTGTAAAATGTCCAAGGTCTTTTGTGGCACCAAGGACTGCATTGCTGTGCATTTTAAATTAATGAAACTGCATGCTCATGTGTAAGTATATTGAGTACACAAAGGATTATCAATTTATTAAAATGAAACACGTTTAACATCAAGGCTTAAACATCTGTCCTTTACAAAGTCTTAGCAAAAATTTCAGGCTATGCAGAGTTCACTGTGCTTGTCAAAACATATCTGACTTCAGTAAAGGTTTTGATACTGTCTCCCATAACATCCTCAAAGAAAAGATCAGGAGATGTGGCATAGATGGTTGGTCTGTGAGATGGATTGAAAATTGTCTCCACAAGAGAGTTCAGAGGGGCCTCATCAGTGGCACAGAGTCAACCTCGAGGCCTGTGGCAAGTGGTGTCCCCCAGGGATTGGTGCTGGGTCTAGTTTTGTTCAATATCTTTAACGACCTGGATGTGGGGATTGAGAGTACCCTCAGAAAGTTTGCTGATGATACAAAACTGGGGGGGTTGGCTAACATCCCATCAGGCTGTACAGCCATCTAGTGTGACCTGGACAGGCTGGAGAACTGTGAAATTCAATAAGGACAAGTGCAAGGTCCTACATCTGGGGAGAAATAACAACAGGCACCAGTACAGGTTAGGGTCTGCCCTGCTGGAAAGCAGCTCCACAGAGAAAGACCTTGAAGTGCTGGAGGACAGCAAGTTCTCCATGGAACAACAATGTGCTCT
>VXBD01006592.1:640559-717188 GCA_013399975.1 Indicator maculatus
AGACTACCCTAAGTGATCCTGCTCTGGCAGAGGGGTTGGACCTGATGATCTCTTGAGGTCCCTTCCAACCTCTGATATACTGTGATACTGTGATACTTGATTCTGGTTATCACTGTAAAAAGTGCATCCTATGGCTGTTTTATACTTCATAAATGTAAGTGGTCCCTTTAATTGGCATTCCAAACTCCTTCTCCAATACACAACGGTTTAACTGGTGAGTGCATCTGGATGGAAGCTTTTTCATCTTTACCTTGACTGTAAGATCTTTTCCAGAGTGATATAGGAGATACTTAGAAATGTAACAAACATGCTGACAATGTCAAGGATTTTAAAAATTGTTCTGCAGTACTATGACTTGCTTTTAGTTTGTTAGAAAGATCATAAAATTCAATGATGAACTGAATTCTCACTACCTTGAAGGTGTGGGAATTGAATGAATTAATGAATAAAGCTAGAAGTTAGTGTTTTGGTCCTAACATATTAACAAACATCCACTTCTACCCTCTCCTTGAGAAAGAAACAGTAGGATCAGAATTTAATCAACAAATCAAGCATTAATTATAATTTGTACTCAAGCATTGTGACAGAAAAGATGTCTTCACATTTCTACAGCAACAGAGACCCATTTAATTTTTTTTGTTGTTGTTGTTGTCAATGATGGAAGCAAAGATGAAGATAATAGCATATAATAAATTAACCTTTATCAGTCTAAAATACAATAGCAAGAAAGACACATAAAATTGTTCACCCTATCTTGAAATAGTTGCTTAATTTAATATGTAGGATTATTTGCCCTGTGGAGGAATCTTTGTGTCCTCAACAACTACAGGAAGTAGATACAACTACAGTTTTCAGGTCCAGATGTTTTCTAAATTAATAATGATTTTCAGGAATTTGAAACATATTTTGTTTGTTTGTTTGTTTTATTTTAAATATATTTTCATAATCAAAACATTTTTCTTAATTAAAAAAAAGAAAAAAGCTTTTTCTCTAAACTGTTAAGGTTAACAAATGACTTACAGCTATTGTCTTCTTCTGAGACCCCAAATCTGGATTTCTGGACTATCCATTTAAAATGTTCTTTCCATAAATTCCATCCACACTTTTTGAAGTCGGTCAGGTAGATGTTATATTCCCAGAGTTTCAACACTATCTTTTGTTGTATTTGTTTTCAAAACTTCTCTGTGGAAATACTTCAAGTAGGATTAACTGACTGATTATAATGCACATACACATTTTTGCACTGACCTTGATATTGAAATGAGCAACCAATTTTTCTCAGACTTTAAGCATTTCAGTGTTATCAATGAAAGATGCACCTCCATTACGGCTAATGTGGTCAGCCTACTGAAGAACAGAAAAGAAAAAAAAAAAGGAGAAAAAAAATAATGTGTTAAGTAACTCAATCCAAAACATTGTCAGGATAGCAGATAAAAACTGTGCAGTGTGAACTGTTTGCGAGCTAGTGTTCAACTTCATTCTCTGCCCCATTTTTTCAGAGCCTTTTAGACAAATCCTAATGTGCTTTCTCCTGTTATTTACTGCACTGTTGGCAGTTTCCACGCTGAGGCCAAGATCAGCTCCAGCTGTGAACTACATCTCTTCTATGCCAATACAGCAGGGTTCAAAGTATGAAAGGAAACTAAAACCCGAAGTACTAGAGTCTCCAACTGCAATGCTCTAAGGGACTCAAAAGTCCCATTTCACAAAAGGAGAGAGTTGCCTGGGCTGTTAAGATACATTGTAGAGGCATTGTACAAAAGCATATAAACATGATTGTTTTTGAGACTTTGTGCTGGTTTGAGGCCAGACAGATCCTCTCTCGCCCCGAGAGGGACAAAAGAATGAGACTCACACAAACGGATTGGAGAGTGATGGAAAGTTTAAATGGAAAAGCAATTGGTGAAACTACAAAAAACTACAAGCATAGTGGCAAAGAATAACCCAAAGCATGCAGAGTCCCTTACATAATACCCAAAGGCTTCCCAACTCTTCCCTTGTCCCCATCTGAGGGTCTACCCAAACCCCCAGGGCACTTTCTTCCCCCCCCAGCTTCTAGGCTAGTCTCAGGCTGGCCAGGACTGAGACTGCCCCCCACCCCTGTCTCCTCCTGGCACTAGTCCTAGGCAGGTCTAAGAGGCCTTGAGATACTCCCCCACAATTACCCAATAAGAGAGCATCTCCCATGGGAGCAGAGAGGGAAGACAGAGGAAGAGAATGGCTTTGCAGATGGATTTATAGGGGGAAGGATTTATGGGTAAAAATGCACTGTTTCCTGTGTCCACCTTATTGGATGGACACTCAGGACACCGGAGGTGTAGCTTATGTGGCAGAAACAGAACGCACCCAGCCTAAACTGCCACAGACTTCAAGCAGCACATTCATTCTAAGGGCACATCTTCCCCTCCTGTAAGTTTTCATAAACATTGATGGTTCTTCTCCTTGTTAAATATGTTGAATTCTAGCGAGGGCTTATTGTTTTTTTTTCCTACAGAATGCCTCTATAATTTGATAGTATTTATACTCACAATGATTTAGCAAAGCTATAAAATATTTGTAGATAACTTGCACATCTTGTGGGCTATCCAAACTCAGATAATCAATTCGAATGTGAACCAGTCAATAGAATGTTTTTTTTATTTCAGCTGAAAATTACTATGCCTGACCATGTATTGTTCAAGATAATTTTAATACATTCTAGGCCACACATACATTCTTACTGAGGTTCCCAGCTTTGTCAAGTTCTCTGGAAATTTGAATTATTTAATAACTGTATGTAAATACACACACATATACATAGGCACACTCACAAACACACAGTTGTATGTATTATATGCATATGTACATGCATGTATTCACACTTGTGTATCCATGCATTTTTCTAAACTGCTTCTCGTTAACATTTTCATACAGACCTAATTAACAAGGTTAATATTACTTGATCTCAAATATTGTTTTATCTTTACATATTAAAGAGAATGAAGGAGAAAGAAAGACACAAAATGATCACAGGAATCACAGGATGCCTTGGACTGGAAAGGTCCTTAAAGATCTTCTGCCCATATCCCTTCCTTGGGCATGGACACCTCCTACTAGACCAGGTTGCTCAAGGTCCCCTCCAACCTAGCTTTGAACACTTTGAGCACTGAAGCCTCCACAACTTCTCTGCACAACCTATTTCAATGTCTCACCATGCTCAAAGTGAAGAATTTCCTCCTGATTTCTCATCTAAATCTAGCTTCTTCCAGTTATACACTATTACCTTTCATCCTGTCACTACATGCTTTTGTTAAATGACCCTCTCTAGTTGTCCCATAGACCCTTTTCAGATACTGGAAGGCTGTTATAAAGTCTCCATGGAACCTTCTGCTGTGAAGGGGATTATTAATTACTGTTACAATAATAATAAACAATAGGGCAAATGGGTATTAATAAAAATATTAGTAACCCTTTATTAATGAAATATGCCAAAAGTCATTAAATAGGATTGTTGTACGGTTGGAATATATATTTACAATGGGAATATACAGTCTTAGGGCAAAAATATAAACAATTCATATCCAAATTAGGAGGCAATAACTTGGAAAGAGAAGGTCCCTGAGAGCAGATGATAGCACTCAATCACAGAGTGCGGGGAGACTTGGTGAGAACCTTTAAACCCAAAGGGCAATGAATTAATTACTCACAGCTTGTTTTCCCCACACAGGGGATGCTGCTGCTGTTATGCTAGTTTTAGGGCACTCTCGTAGGGCACTAGCATGGCGGATTGCTGTCAAGGAGAGTTTGCCACATGGTCCCAGGCTGATCTGGCTTCAGTGGATGGCAGGCACTTGACAATGCTTTTCATGGTGGGTGCTTGCTTGATTTCTGGGTGAACTGAGGCACGGCACAACTCTAGTGCAAGGGGAAGCAGGCTAGGAGAATCTGGCTTCTAGGCTCCTGTCTCCTCTGGATTGCATATGTATGGCTTGTGGCTTTATCCCAGGCTTCAGACCAGGCACTTGAAGCCAAGCCGGGCAATTCAAGGCAGCTTCTATGAGACAGGTCAAAGTAGGCTTAAAAGCAAGGCAAGGCTTGAGCAAGGCTTAAAGCAAAGTTTGAAGCAAGGCAAAGGCGACTACCAGGTCAACATCTATATACGTATGGCCAGTGATCGATTGGTCCAATGGGGCACCTGAAGCTAACGTGTAGCTGCCCAAAGGCATTCTGCCAGGCTATAACCATAAAAGGCAGAAGCAAAGACCTTGTTTCTGGAGGGACAGTGGCCAGCTTACATACTCTCACCCAGGTAAACAACTTGTTTACCAGACAGGCAGGAGTCCTGTCCCCTTTGTTCTTTTTCCCTCATTGTCCCGTCTCTCTGCAGGAAGGAGGGGAGAGAAATGGACCTTGTCTAGACATCTTAAGGCCTGTCTGGGTTTGTACTGGGCCGTGTCATGGCCCTACAACAACACCTTCTCTTCTCCAGGCTGAAAAACCCCAATCCTCTCAGCCTATATTCACAGGAGGGGTGCTCTTTGTGGCCGTCCTCTGGACCTGCTCTAACAGTTTCATGTTCTTGTGTTGGTGAATCCAGAACTGGACACAATACTCCAGGTAGCATCTCACAAGAGTGGAGTAAGCAAGGGGAATCACCTCCCTTGTCCTGTTGGCCATACTTCTTTTGATGCAGCCCAGGATACTGTCTGATTTCTGACTTGCAAGTGCACATTGCCCATTCACATCGAGCTCCTCATCAACCATGACTCTCAAGTCTTCTCAGGATTTTTAATATCCATTCTCTGCCCAGCTTGTATTTGTACTTGGAGTTGCCCCAACACAGGTGCAGAACTTCATGAGATTGGCACTGGACCAGCTCTCAAGGAAGCCAAGTCCCTCTGTATGGCAAGCATATCACACAGTAATTCCCAAAATACACTTACTTGCAGTATGAAAATGGTATTAAACTGAAGGAATTAAAATCCATTTTTCACGACATTTATGAGAAATTATTGCTATCCTAGTTTAGTTTTATATATAAACCACATGTTTGTAGACATGTACATATATGAATTTATTTTCTCATATATGAGAGAATTGTCTACAAAAGGATCTTCACATTTTTAAAAATCATTTAGAGAACAATATTCATGTCAAGAAAAGATCTACTTCAAATATAAAAAGGATGTTCCAGATGTGACAAGACAGCTTTAGATAGGGTTATTCATTACTGGTTATGGTATCTGATATTAAGGACAAGAAAATTAAAAAAAAAATAACTTCACAGCTCCCAAGTATGAAGTGTTAATCAGGAGGCTTAAGAAAATTAACATCTTTCTTTTCTGATAGTGATGAGAACTATCTGAACTGTAGGGATATAAAATATTCTTAGAATATATATTATATATTAAAAATCACCATAGTTCTCTTTTTAGTCACATAATCAGAAGCCAATCACTCATGCTGCTCTTTTCTTAATAACAGCCAAGATTTCAGTAATCAGTTCTGCCAGGTGTTAGTTCCTCCAAAGAGAGCTAGAGGCAAGTAGAGATGAACATCAGATATGTTTGGTTATTACTCACCTTGATAAAAAGTCTCAAGTCATAAATGCAGAGGTATGTTTAGTGAAATGATTCAGTGAAATGAGAGCTGTGATCTCACCATACTGAAATGAAATTAATCTCTGGCACTTGAATGTGACATCTTATGGTATTTTATTTGTTAACATATGCATGTTCTAAAAATTGTACTTTCTTTAGTTGACCATTTAGACACTAGAGAGTTATTCTGAATTATCTGAGCAGACTCATCCTTTCCTTTCCAAAAATGGAATTTCTAGAATTTTGAATATTACTACTTCAGTTTGAATTTGAATAAACTTTTGAAAATAATAAAAAAACTTCAGAGTTTTGGAGATCCTTACCTAGCAATTGCATTTTTTTCCTAATTTTCAGAAAATATTCTTCAAGGCCACATTTACTGTAATTATTCCAAGACCAGAAGCCATTTAAGGTGCCCAACCTAGTTTAAGATTTGTTTAGTTTCATCCAGCAATCCTTCAGGTTCCTGTAACCTTGTATTATGATTTATGTACCAGTGGAGCAGCCTTGCTTAGGGGGACATGATGGTCTTAAAAGATTACACAATGAACATGAGTCAGCAATATGTTACAGCATCAACAAAGGGAAATCAGATTGAGGGCTAAATTCACAGGGGCATCATTAACAGAACTAGAGACATGATCATCTCACTCTACTCAGCACTTACCAGGCTGCACCTGAAGTACAGGGTGCAGTTCTTGTCTGCATAATTAGAAAAAGACACTGACAGATTAGAGAGAGTCCAAATAAAGGCCACAAAGATGATCAAATGAATGTGCATTTGGAGGGGAGGTTGAAGTAGCTAAATTTTTTCTCCATGGAGAAGAGAATCGTGGAACCTCTTTACGTTATTCCAGTAATTAAAGGGCCTCTACAAAGTGAGCAGAGGCTCTCTCTTCACAAGGAGCTACATGGAGAAGACAAGGGACAATAGATAACAGCTGGCATAAATATTTTATTTTTTTTTTACAATGAGAACAATCATTCACCAGAATAACACCACCACGAACATAGTAGAGTCCCCATCACTACAGGTTTTCAAGAAGAGATTGGACAGAGTGCTAGGGAATCACATCTAGACTACCTTTGCTATGAAAGGTTGTATCAGATAATCTTGAAGTACCTTCCAACCTGGGCTATTCTACAATAATTCTAGCATACCTATTGAGAATTAAAAAAAAGTATTTTCTCAGAACTCAGATTAGGCTTTTTATATATCTTGAATGGTGCTTGCTAAGATCAGTTAATAATTGTTCCCACAAAAGGAATTATTTTTTTTCCCAGAAAAATTTCTTGTCCTTATAAATTTAGTTTCAGAGATCCAAATTTAGTCTGAACAGAATGGCTTCTGTATTAGGAAGGGAACAATCTCTCTCTCACTTTCAAACATGGAGTGATAAGCTAATGATTCCCTACACATTTCTAAATATGCAATGGTTAGTACTATGGGCAACAGTTTTGACTGATAATTTTCCACAGGTTGGATTCTCAATAGGAAGGTGGGCAGATTCAGTGCACTTCTTTTTTCCAGTGTGTTGTGGTGCAGGCTTTGGTGATAGTCTACATGGACTGCACATGCAGTCCACAATCAGTGAAAGAAGGAAATAATATTTGGGGATTTTTTTCTGGTATTATTCTAGTGGGCACGAGCTCCCTGATACCTGGTAGAAGATTTCCCTGTAAGAGAGAATGATGAATGCAGATCCTTGACACACTAGAAAAGCTGAAACTCTGGCTAAGGGAAGGGAAAACAGTATTTGACCTAGAAGACTTTTGGATGAACCCGTCCAAATCTGTTCTCTAGCAGAGCTCACAGCAGCACTCTGACCCTTGCAGAAACTACTTTCCCTGAGCTGATATGCAGCAATGACCAGGAAAAAAGCCAGGGCATAAGGTTGCTGTAGTGTTCTCAGATTAGACTAGGAAATGTTATGAAGTATGACTGTAGATGCATGAAGGCAAAAAGTTTAAGTCCTGGCAGACTTTATTATTGTTGCAATCATGCTTAACAACTTTGACTCTCAATAGCATACTTTGTCTGCAATGTAAAACATGAGTGAAAGCACAGGAGTTCATCATGTGCTTAAAAAGCACCAACAATAAAGAAAGTCTTATAACTTTATGGTGAAAAAATTTTGAAAATAGTTGTGTTGTGGAATTTTTTTCCACAAACATCTATATATAGAGTCTTTCCTCTTCAGCACAAATATATCATAGAATCATAAAATGGCTTGAGTTGGAAGAGGTCCTAAAGAACATCTAGTTCCAATTCCTCTGCCACAGACAGGGACCCCTCCTGCTAGACCAGCCTTATCCAGCCTGGTCTTAAACACTTCCAGGGACGAGGCATCCACAACTTCTCTGAGCAACACATTCCAGTGTCTCACCATCCTCATAGAAGATAACTTTTTCTTAATGTTGAATCTATGTCTACCCTGCTCTAATTTAAAACTGTTGCCTCTTTTCTATTGCCACATGTCCTTAAATAATCCCTCTTCAACTTTCCTGTAGCACTCTTTTATCCAGACTGAAAAAAAAATCAACTCTCTCAGTCCGTCTTCATAGGAGAGGTGCTCCAGCCCTCTGATAGTTTTTTTGGCCCTCCTCTGGACCTGCTCTGGCAGATTCATATCCTTCCTGTGTTGAGGACACCAGAGCTGGACAAAGTCCTCCAGGTAATGTCTTACCAGAGCACGGTGGCAGAATCACCTCTCTTGACCTCCTGGCCATGCTTCTTTTGATGCAAACCAGAACAGAGTTTGCCTTCTGTGCTGCAAGTGCACATTGTTGATTCATATCCAGCTTCTCATCCACCAGCATCCCCAAGTCCTTTTCTGCAGACTAATGCCATAATTGAAATGAAAATCTTCAGTCTTTAGGGGCCATTAGCAAATTTCACTTTGTCCAATGAATTTTTGATGTATGATTAATTGCAGACAAACATCCTGCCAAAAATTACCTGCTCTGTGTAGAAGAACATAAGGCACAGTACCCAAGGAAAAGAACAATGGATTGATTTTTGGATTCTGCATATTGGCATGGGAGTAGAGGTAAAAAGACCAAATTACTTTCTGATTACCACTTTAAGACTTCACCAAGGCTACACTGTACAAAGATATTTTACAAAAAATTCCTCTCTAAATCATCAATGTTGTTATCCAATTCTAATCTTGCAACAAAAATGCAGAATACATGTATAATTTCTTTAGCATTACAGACTAAATATGTCATATGCCCACTGAAATTCAGGGCTTCAAGCATGCATCATGATTTATAAGAGTGAACCCTATGGAAACAGTAATAGAAATTTTATATTAACAAATACTTGATGATTATCTCTCCCTCTCTCTCTCTGTATATATATATATATACAAAGCACAAATTCAAAAAGGAATGGGGAGACTTTAACCACCCTATGCCCTTTTAATACCAAGTATTTCTGCACTCTGACTTTTCCATCCCCAGAAATTACTGAAAGATATATAAGTATGGTTAGTTTTCTGGAATTTCCTGTGGCTCACTGCCACAGGATCTATTAATCATCTTCCTAAAATTATTATAAAAAAATAAACAGGTCCTCTAACAATTCACAGGAATCAGTCCTTAGCACCCTAAGCACATTTTTCATCAGGGTAAAAGCATGTCCTTCTCACCTGAAATTTAATACCTCTTCTGCAGTAGCGATTTTTAGATTCAGCATGGATTCAACAATTTTTAGTTTCATTTTGCATACGTAGCACAGAACTTCCTTACCAGAATAGAAAATATTTATCATTCAGTGGTTAACGGAAGACATCTTGCTACAAAATGGAAACAACAGATCAGACTTTTTGCAGTGTAAGTTAAAAAAAAAAAAAAACACAAAGAAAATACAAGTGAGAACCCTAGTTCTCACTGCTAGCACTTCTAGTGTTAGTTACCTTGTATCTGTAAGTATCCCAGACACTGAAAGTGTTTATGCAGTTTACATGTGGTGAATTCTTCCTTCAGCACTCATTGAGTACTACTAAACTCTAAAGCAATCTCAGGACGAAGGGCTGGTAACATACTTTGGGATCTGGAGCCCTTCCCCCATATCTTCTATCTGTGACATACAGGAGTTTTCAGGTCTGATAGTCTCATTTTCAAGGCAATGGGTGGAAGCTGAAGCATAGGAAGTTCCATGGAAACAAGAGGAAAAATCTCTTCACTGTGAAAGTGATTAAACGCTGGAACAGGCTACCCAGGGGGGCTGTGGAGTGTCCTTCTCTGGAGGTATTCAGAACCCACCTGGATGCATTCCTGTGTGATCTGGTATAGGTGATCCTTCTCTGGCAGGGGAGTTGGATTAGACGATCCTTTGAGGTCCCTTCCAGCCACTAACGTTCTGTGATTGTGTTAAAATTTAGCACTAGCCACAGACCCTACAGATCTATCAATACCATAGAAGAAGAAAAAACAAACAAAAAACCCCCAACAAAACAGACTATTATTTAACTATTAGGCATATTAAGCATGTTCATGATTACTATTTCACATCGTTAGCTTTCTGAAGCCATGACAATGCAGATGACAGATTTTGTGATGAAATAGTTCATCCAACATGCTTTACCACAAGCTTGTAGTCTTACAGTATAATACCTGCAATATAAAACTACAAGCCCCTGGAATGCTGCTTTTTGGAGAGAAGTGTTTTGTTTTGTTTTTTTTAACTTAAGTTTTATCTAAAGTGATGCAGATCAGCACTAGCACAACACAGAAAAAAATCCGCTCTGAAGTCTACTAATAGCATTATGGCAATAAAAGATTAAGCTTAGGAATGTAGTTCTTAAAATATCTTTTTAGATACATTTGCTCTTCCTGCTTTATTGTGGTAGGAATGATGACATTTGCTGGCAGGAGATTTTTTCTGTATACTCTAATAGATGTACGCATATGGAGCTGCAGGAAATTGGAGAATGGATTGCTTAATTTTCTAGTTTTAATTAATTTTAGCTATCTAGTCTCTCTGGGCACCAGGTATTTGTTCTCTTGATGGTATTTTATTAAAAAAAACGTAGTGAAGATGGCATTGATAGTTCTTTAATGTCTTTGTAGAAGCAACTGGAACTGAGACTTTCACAGCTGCAAGATTCTTTTAAAAACTGTTTATATCAACAGGCCCAACTTCAGAAGCTTAATTTTTTTACCGCAATTTATAGTAACAGCTAAGCCTGAAAACCTCTCAGAAACACACCATCAATTAGGCTGAAAAATAATTGTCTTTCATTTTAAAGCTGTTCAGCTCCAAGTGATTATCTAGCCCAAACTTAGATAGATACTATAAATATTCATGTTTATATCTTTACATATTCATTAATTTACTTCAATGTTTCTGTTCTAAGCAGTTTTTTGAACTTTAAAATGTCAGGATTGTTCATTAGTATTAATTCTCTAACAGCATCTATCACAAGGTCAGGCATAAGCTGATTTTGTGTCATTTATCCTGAACATCTAAACACTGTTTTAGAAAAATAAAATGATTCATAACATTATTTATAAGAAAATTTTGGGTTTACTCTGCAAAGATGTCTAAACTGATGTTTAAATATAACTTAAAAAAAATCTTAGATAATTAATAGGAAGCAAATGAAAAAAATGTGTTATTTCACCCCAAGTCCACAAGTACATGCAAGTTAAAGATATTCAGTTATCTGAATATCTTCACTTGTTCTCGAATAAGATTTAACAGACACATAAGGCATAAAAAGCCACTAATAGGGGAAAGAAGGATACAGAATTTTTTCCATTCAAGGAACAGTTACTACATTAGGTCTCTTCAGCTTGGAAATAAAACAACTGAGTAGAAAGATGCTCAGAGGTTTTTAATTGCTAGTATCCTGGAAAAGCTGGTTGAGGAGAGGTTGTTTATTGTTTACAGTAGAGGTGTATTAACAAGACTTGAGGTGTTGGGTTTGAAGACGTAAGAGTAGGCATTTCCTCACACAAGGGTGCTCAGATGTACACTTTTCGTAGGAACAGCTTTCTGTGAGATGTTTCAGATGTAAAAATTTTGCATGGGTTCAAAAGGTTATAGAATGAAATGACATATTAAAATACAAAATTGGTCTTCTGCTGCTACTGAGCCATAAAACGCTGCCCTAAGGCTGTTAGAGTGTACAGGTATAGAAATCAGAAACCTGCCTTATCTTATGCTCCTCCTCAGGTGTCACTGCTAATCCGTGTCAGAAATGGAACACAGACCCAGGTCTTTTAGTCCACTATGGTAAAAATTATTTTTGTATTCGTACACAAAGCTTAAGCAGATCATAGAGGAGATGTTTTTAATGTTTGATTACTAAAATAGTAGTTAAAAGCTAAGGTCATTCTACATAACAGTTTTTATTTTTTCTCTCAGGTGGGTGAGAGCTCTATAGAAACACAGAAATTATTTAACATATTGGATCTTACTTTTTCAGGTGGTGTTTTTCAAAAGTGTACGGTAAGAGAGATGTTTACCTCTGTTTTTTGTCTCTATATTTTGCAGTGATTTCTTAATTATACAAAAATTACATGGAAATGTTATATTAAATTGTTAAATGTTCCACTCTTTGACAATTTCTCCAGTGAAATGGTATTACCTTATTCCCTGGAGATGAGCAAAAATAAATAACTAAAAATCTGTTTTCTTAGGAAAATGAGGTTTGTTGCATTTTCTTCACACTTATAGTTTTGTCAGTAGCAGTTTGTACTTAAATGGTCAGAGACAACATCTGAAAAGAAAATAAAACCTCATATACATTCATGTTTAGTCTTGTTTATGTGCGTAGTCTGAAGTACTTACATAAGGAAGAGAAACAGACATTTAAATCATTACAGAATCAGAATTATTGTATATCCTACTCAAAAAATATTTTAAAATTCCTAACAAAAATGAGTGTTATTGCAGGAAAGGAAATATAGTTCCATCTAGACATTTATAAATGCACTAAGAAATTAATGGAGGAAAACAAACGAAAGCATAGTGCAGTTTTAAACATCCTTATACAAAGTCATTCAGCTTCCAGCTACTTTTTCTGCTTATCATTTATTAAATCCCCTCCCAGTCTTCTCTTCAGACTAAAAAGCCCCGAGGCTCTCAGCCTCTCCTCATAGAGCACATGCTCCAGTCCCTTAATCATGCTGGTAGCTCTCTGTTGGACTCCAGGAAAGCCTTATCTCTCTTGAACTGGGGAGCCCAAAATTAGGCACAATATTCCAGGTGAGGTCTCACCAGAGCAGAGTAGAGGGGGAAGAGAACCTCCTTCCATCTGCTGGACACACTCCTCTTAACGCACCCCAGGATCCCATTGACCTTCTTGGCCACAAAGGCACACTGCTGTCCCATGGATAACTTGTTATCTGCCAGGACTCCCAGGTCTGTTTCCACAGGGCTGCTCTCTAGCAGATCACCTCCTGACATGTACTGGTGCAGTTTGTTATTCCTTCTCAGATGCAGGACTCTGTACTTATCCTTGTTGAACCTCATGAGGTTCCTCTCTGTCCAGCTCTCCATTCTGTCCAGGTCTCACTGAATGGCTGCACAGGATTCAGGTGTATCAGCCAAGCCTCCCACTTTGGTATCATCAACAAATTTGCTGAGCACACACTCTGTCACTCTGTTCCCTCATTAATGTTATTGATGAAGATATTGAACAGGACCAGACCCAGAACTGATCCCAGGAGTACTCCACTAGTTACAGCTCTCCAGCTGGACTTGGCACCACTGACCACCACTCTTTGAATTCTATTTTGTAATCAGTTTCTAATCCATCTCACTGTCTTTTCTTCTATCCCACACTTCCTGAGCTACACCCAGTTCTCTCAACACTCTTGGGTGCATCTCATCAGGGCCCATGCAGGTTTGTTGTTTTTTTTTTTTTGGTGCGAATTTGCTAAGTATAGGGAAATGAGTTGTGTATACTCTCTAATTTAAGTAGTGTTTGAAGACACCTCTAAAACTGAGAAGGATATCTCTGTGACTATTGTTTTTGTCATATCTTCTGTGTTTCCTATTCAGTGCTGCTCTGACTGACACACCGTTGTATTTTTAGGAAAATTCCACCACCATTTTACAAAATTTGGAATAGTGTTATTAGAATAGGAAAAAAAAAAACAAGAATGGAAAAATACAGCTTGAATTTGAAAATCGGATTGAGGTCTAAATTCATACAGCTTCAGCTTTGCTCCCTTCTCTGGGTGCAATATATTATTTATATTTTCCTCTTTCTCAAAGTGTCAAGACATTTGTGACTACAAGATACAAAAGCCTTAGGGAAGGTGTTCAACATTAATACATCCAAATCTAACTGACAATATTCAGTAGGATGCTAGCTACTTTAGTTTTGTTTTTTTATTTGGTAGGTTTTCTTGTTGGTGTTGTTTTTATTAAAATGTTTGCTTCATTTTATTGGGTTATCCACATACACAACAGAAAGACTGTAGAACTAACAAAATACTTCTGACTTTTAAGATATATATATATGGTTATTAATTCCATCATAGATTTTACATTCTCATCAGGAAATTCTAGATTCAAAATTGTCTAATCTTATTATAGGCATAAATATCACAGTAGAGCGTTTTAATTGTCATCAATATTCACATCAATTATGTAACGGTGTGTTCCTGGCTTCTGCCCAAGAGGACTCATTACATTGCAAATATTTCTTTTGAATATTCTTCTTTTTTTGTTGTTGTTGTTAATCAAGCAGAAATCCTTAAATTAATTTGCCTGTTTAAATCACAAAGTTTTGCAGGGTTGAAAACAGTGTAGTGAAGGAAATGCACTAATAACAAGAAATGAGGGGACAAGGCAGGGGAGTGTTCTAATTTTTCTTTGAATAATCTTCATATTTCTAATTCAACACCCTTGTCTGCTAGACACTTCTCTGTATTAACTGCTCTACAAGTGAAAAGGTACTTTTTAACATTTATTCTGTATTGTTTTCCTTTTGTTTCCACTTATGCTCGCTGAGCTTGTCATCTGAAATCATCTGGAAACAGTTTCTTTTGCTGTTATTAAACACTCCATTTAACAATGTGAACACTTTAATGTGCTTTTACTCTTTTTAAGGCATCTTTTCCCTTCTTTTTGAGTGAGCTGGAAGTGACTTTTAAAATCTCTGCCATCACCATTTTCAATAGGGCAATATTACTCTGAAATTTTTATCTTAAAACACTACAACATAGCGTTTTGCGAAACATATAAAAGTATAAAAATGTTGTGATGGCAAATCGCTCCAGTTAATTAGAAATATAATTAGTGTGCTTTCAGATATTAAAGAGCTCGTTATTAGCACTAAATAAAAAAAGAGTTGTTCTGTTTGGTTTTATTTTTTTTTCCTAATTAGTTGGAATTGTTTTCCCTATGTTCTTATTATTTTAAGTAATAGTTCAACTGATAATAGTCTCCATCATTAGCATCAATAACTCTAAAGTTTAAAGCTTTTCTTCACAGAGTAAGAAAGGATTAAAACATTTAAAGCATCTCTTTTTTGTTTTCTTTTTTTTTCATTGTAGGAAGGCACCCAATACTATTTGAATGTATAGGACAAAATGGTTGCACGAATGCTATTCTAAGTCTTAAGAGCAGAAAAGATAAAGCCACAGAAGATTTGAAACAAAAATGAAGAGTAATTGAATCTCAGTTGCTTGACTTGTTCGTCTTTTTTTACTGAATAACAATGACTAAGAAATGAAGAGATAAACAAGTCAGTGGGGACAACTTAGCTCATCAGCAGGTTACTGTGTGTAAAGAGAATATGTAGCAAGAATGAAATGACTACCATTATCATCAAAGTGAGAATAAAAGGTTATATGATACTTCATATGGATTGGGGAACCTCAGGATGACACAGCAAAGTCTGTACCTGCTAAAAGGAGAGGAATGAAAAAACTACAATACTTCTGGAGAGTTTAATTAAATTATATTTTAAGTTATGCTTTTCTCTGCAGTCCAGCACTGTGTAAGTGATAAAAGTAAAAGCCAGCCATATTTATGCTAGATTGTCCAAAAATGCTGAGGAAAAAATTCAAATTAAAAATGAAGTTTTAACTTTTGGACACACTTCACTTCAAACATTGTTTACTCTGCGCATTTTTCAAGATTACCACAATGAATGTTCACTGTGAAAAAATGTAAACCGCCCCTAGAATTAGGTACATAGGTGCAATTCCTGTATTCTGATTTTAATCATGATGACTGTCAAATTAAAATGCAAATTATGAGTAATTTAAAAGAAAAAATCTAATGAATTTCAAAATATGAAAGAAAGCAATGCACAAATCTATTAGTGTTGCCTCCAAATAACTGAATGAAAATAAAGAGCAAGTGGAATAGGAAGGGGAAGGAGCAGGGAAGGGGTAAATGGAGGGGGAGAAGGGAAGGGATGGGAAGGGATATTTATTAAATATTTTAAAACTTGCTGGCCTTGTAATCTGTATCTTGTACACTTCATCTGATATCTAAGCAATAAATAGCTTTTCAAGGGTAAAATTCGAAGGGTCTTTACAAGGAGTCTTCAAAGAATTTTCTTTGGGAGGAAGGGAAAATCTAATTTTAATGTTACAATCTCTGTCATGTTTAGCCTGTGCTAGCTTCTGAGTTTTATACTGAATGGCTATTTGCCTGAATAAACTCATATAATTAGAAACACTGAAATGTTCAGGGGGAAATTTTAGCACCTAATCACTTAAATCGTTAAAAAATCGTAGCTTTTCCAGCAATAACAAATTGGATTCATAGTCTTTGCATCATCTAATTCATTTTTTTTTTGAGGCTGTATTAATATTGGACATAAAGTAAAATAAGATCTAATATATATTAAATAATGATGTAAGGATTTCTTTCCCAAATAAATAACATCCTTGTCTTAGTCCACATCTATTTATTGACTACTTCATGTTTGTTTATTTATTTAATCTCTAAGAAGATTTTAAGGATGTGTATCAATTCAAACAAGGAACTTTACCATTTATATAATTATGAAATCCTGTTGATAAAAAGTATTTACTGGCTTTATTAAATATTCTTGCTAAAAAAATGATGAAGCAAAACTGGAGGGGAAGATGAGGTAGAAAACCCTTTCAAGAGAAGGAGGAATAAAAGTACAAAATTGTAGTGAAAGCTGTTATTGCATGTGGATTTCAGACCACAGAATTAGTCACAGAGTTAAACCCTTGTCAATGACTGAGATTCCACAGTGAAAGGATGCTGATGCATGCATAGCTCTATGCTATAGGTTGATTCAAAGAAGGTAACTGTTAGAGTTGGTTTACTTGTGAGATACAAATCCTTAAATATTGGGTAAGTGTACATGTATTTCTTTCATGAAGTGGAATACACAAGTAAAAATTTCTGTTTCGCCTTGTTTCCAGTTTTTCCACATACAGACAAAAAAAGAACCAAAGTCTCCTTAAACTCAATAACCTCAAAATACCTTATTGGGATAGATTAAATAAATAAATAAGAACAATATGACAATCTCAGATACTTTTAGATAAAATTTGGAAGCCTAGATTATACCGTTCCCTTTTGCATAAGTTTTGGCTTTGGTTTGTTTACTTATTTTAGCTTGTTATTTTTAATGGCCACATTTGCAACATTTCTCTGAAGCAACTATGGATCTATGCTATTCATAGGCAGAGGAATGCTGGTACACGTAGCAGTAAATGAAGGGGGAAAAATAGAGAAGTCTTAAATGAGTTTTACCAACAGAAAAAGATTACTTGAGGAAATATAGTCCATCTTTGTAGAAATATATCATCACCTTTTGCTTTCAGCTATACCTTGGAGTAATCCAGATTGATTGTAATTAGACTACATCTGGAGTAATTTCTACTCAGCATGAACAAGACTGAAAGCAACAAGCAACAGCTGTTCTACATTGTAGCATTTTCCTGATATTACTGCACTTTTAGGACATTATAAATTAACAGATTTTGCAGTCATACTGCTCATATTAGTATTACTACTACCCTAGGCAAAGTTTAGCGAATTGATACAGCTTAAAGCAAACAACATTCACATAATTTAACACTAACAATATTGCAGTATTCTTATTTTTAAGATTTTTGCATTATGTTTCCCTGGAAATCTCATGTTATTTATGCTGAAGGCTGCTCCCTACATATGTAAATCTTATACTGAGAAACTGACAAATATTTTGAAAATTTAATCTTTAATTAACACTGAAGAGAAACACTCTTAAACCGTTTAGGCATAAAGTGCAACCCTGATCTAAGTCAAAGGAAATGGGCAAAGAATTTGATAGTTATTTCATATAATGAAAAGCCAAGCGTCATTTAAAGTGCCTGAATGTTCCAATTTTAATATTGACGTACATTTAAAGTGTGATTAATTAGTTTTTAATTTTAATAGTTGCATAGTACTTAATAGGACATTTTAGTATCTCTGGTAACTGAACTGTTATAGAAACAGTTTGGTGAAAGAGGGATTGTATCATATTATAAAGCTGAAGACTCCAAAAGTGAAAAGTGTTAAAAGGCTGGGAAGAAATATGTACATCTGCTCAGCTGAAAAGTTATATTATCTTTATTATACATTTGTGAAGATCAGTTCTAACTTGGGGTATAACCAAGTATTCTTTGCCATTTCCAGATGTTTTCCAGCTGTCTTTCAGGGGATTTCTAACTGATTGCTTGTTTATCACAAAAGCCAAAGTAATCTCTAGAACGTGTCATGAACAGTAGCTGTCATATTTCTTATGTGACAGTTATGTACCATGGAGAGAACATAAAATTTATAAAGACTTATTGGAATCAATTGTTTGAGTGGGTCAATACAACAGCAAATTAATTGCTTTGGACAACAACAGGATGTCAAACTGCTTGCAATATATCATTTGAAGACTGCTTGTCTTTATGTCATAAAATACAGCTAGTTCCTATAAGCATATATTAAGGAAGCAGACAGTTCTTAAACACAAGCATCTGAAGGTTCTTCATCATCTGTACTAGATTATTGCTTTCACATTCATCATATTTTATACCAAACCAAAACTGGACAATGGAAGCAGAGAACTGTATTTTAACAGACTGACAAAACCAAATTTGAAACAGTTAGGCCATGTAGAAGCCCACGTTACACAATCCCAATTGGTTTGGATTCAGATAGTGACTATTCATAGAACACCAGGTTGCAAGGGACCTCATCTAGTCCAACCTTTCAGGGTTTAAATGAGATGGCCCAGCACCTAGTCAAGCTGGGCCTTGAAACTGCCTAATGTAGGGGAATCCATCACCTCCCTTGGGAGTTTATTCCAACATCTAATAGTTCAGATGGTGAAAAATCTTTTTCTAACATCTAGTTTGAATCTCTGAATTTCTTAATGTTGGACTTCTACAGTACAGATGTCTGCGTATCATGCAGTCAAGTCTCTTTGTAGATGATGGTGGATATGGACATATTTTAGATTCATTGTACCCTATGTACTTCAGGTATTTAGCTTAGAAAAGATGTTAATTCTGTCCACTTTCTACAAAAGCCTATATGTGTGTAAGACTTCATAATCTCAGATTTAAATCCCAACCAGGTATTTTTTTATATTGACTTCTATGTCAGTGTTAGGTTGATTGCCAAAAACTCAAAAGAACTTCCTGCACCCCCAGTATCCTATACAAAACCTAGGTCTGCTGCAGTCTTGAGTTCAAATCTCTGTGTAACAGAAAACAGCAGAAATAAATTGAGTGAAGTAGTTATCCTCAGTGGGAAAATAAGGTAGTGCAAAGACTGTCAGAAATCCATTTTTTAAAAACTTGGACTGAGATAAAATCTAAGTATCAGTATGTCTTAGGATGTCAGGAGCATCACCATGAAACTGAAGAAGAGCTGCTATGTACCGCAGACCCATCCAGTTTACTGCAGAGAGCTAATCTTAGCAGTGCTGGCATGAGGAAGAGCTTGCTATTTCATCTATGGAAAATGAATTACTTTGGAGTGTTTTATTGAGTAGAAGAGACTGTCACACAGGCATTTTCTAGGATGCAGATGCCATTGCTCACATAGATTTTGTCCTGTGTATGAAAAAGAAATTAAAAAAAAAGTCATGAGTGAATGAACCTGAAGCAGAAAAAAAAAAAAAACAAACAAGAAATAAACAAACAAACCCCCCATAGTATTCAGCGTGAAAATTTCTATTTCACATGAGAAAAGAAAATGAGGGGAGAATGGGAATGGCATTAAACATAGGTTGTTATGCACAGGATGAAAAAATTAAAAAAGAATGTTTGAGAGATGTAAAAATTATTTTAGGTTACACATAAGTTCAATAGCATGAACAGTGTAACAGTGCAAAAAATACAGACAGTACAAAGAGTAAAAAAATACAGATGATAGCTAATTACTTAGGGGGCTTCTTAAGGGACAGCAACTACAATCTCAGAATAGCATAAATCAATGAATCAGCATAGAATGAATCAATCAGTGAAGCATAATGAAGCTGCTGGAGACTACCATCTCTAGATGTCTTCAGGATGTAGGGAATTTGCCTTGACTTAGTCTAGTGGAAGGGAGGCTGCATTCCTTCGTGCAAACAGTAAACACAGAATTTATTACTATGGATTCGTAATTGTCCTTGGATGTCTCAAGTTGTGGCCAACTCCTCTGTTCACTGGGCATGGAAATCGCTGGGGCTCCTCCACCTATTATTTTGTCTCTGACCCTGACCATGTCTTTGTTTAGTGTAATTAGCCTTTTATCAAATAATCTGACAAAGGCTATGGAACATATAGTCACCATAAATTAGATACAATTGTGCAAACCAAAAAGGGAAGAACATCAGCAGCCTTGGTAATAAATGGTTAACAAGAGGTACACCAGTAGATTGCAGACATGATAGCCATTTCTTTCGATGCTGCAGGGAAGGAGATGGAAAGGGAGAACACAGGCATCAGGAAAAGAATAAGGAAGTACAAAATCCATACACAAACTGAAAGCACACTATAGGTTTAAAATCTCTAATAATGTGTGGTGGGAGCACTTTGAGTTACGGAATACAATAAGGAATTTATATTTGAAAGATATCAAATACCAAAACAAAAGTGCATAGAATTGAAAAATTTTGGAGTACTTTATGGGGCTGAAGTATCTTAATGACCACAAGGCTTATGCGTATAGGAGACTTTCTTTTTCCCTGTAAAGGTAAAAATAATTAAATGTTCAAGTGAATCATTTAATGAAAAAGTATATAGGAGGGAGAAAGAAACACCATACCCCCTTATGTAAATTATCAGAACTAAATAGACAGATGTTTCATAGCTCTTCCTTACACAAGGCAGATTTTTTAGAGATTCATCTTAAAGAGAAGACATACATTTGGTTTATAATTTCTGTGTGTATTATGTAGTGTTAAAACATGTTTTACACTACTAGGTTTGTTTCCTTTTTCTCCTATCACACGATCGACTGTATTCTCTTCTTCCTTCACAGACAATTTGGTTATGTTGATGATAATAAAGGTAAAAATAAAATAAAATAAAATAAAATAAAATAAAATAAAATAAAATAAAATAAAATAAAATAAAATAAAATAAAATAAAATAAAATAAAATAAAATAGGTTTTAACTCTCAGAATACACGGAGTACCCAGTGTTTTCTTTTTGTTGTATCATGCAAAGATACATGTATCATAAAGAATTATGAGCAGCATGTTAAGAATCTATGTAACCATGTTAGGAATTCCCACAAACTTAATTTACAGTCTCCTTAGAGGAGAATTTAAATTTTGAATAATATTTTAAAACAGAAAGCATTTGTAGTTAAGGGAGTATAAAAAACAGAATAAAAATATCATTCCTGTGTTTTCCAGATTGTGTAAAAGCTAATATATCACAACTCTCTATCTTTGAAAATACTCATCTAATGAAAAAGTTTATGCAAAAAGGCTCTGTTTGATATGTAGAACATGCAAGCAAGAAATCAATAAATTGCTTAGAGAAAGGAATTATTTTATAAGTCACAAAATAATTTTAAATAGGAACAATTGTCATGACCCAATATTGCCCTTACCAACCCTGGTCAGCAGGGGCTGGGGGGGTGGCCATGCTAAGGTTCAAATATGTCCCTTAAGAGTAAAAGAATATTAAAAGATGCCAAACAGCCAATGAACTGGGCTTATTATGTTGAAATCAGGGCAGAGAAACAGACTGCTAGAAAAACCTAGTAAAATTCAGTGTTTAATTGCAACTAATGTTATACATGAAAGACTGAAAACAATGCAACACATGAAATACCTTATTTTAATGAGGCAAATCAAATACTGAGATAACAAATGCCATATTTTCTAGTCATAATCACACTGTCAGTGCCTGAGTTGTCAGGTTTGGCAGGTATTTGTGTCAGGATATCCTTGAATTTGCAATATCACTCAATGCCGTAAGTGAGCATGGATCACTTAGACCATTGTATCACACTTACAGATTAATACTGATGAATCGGTAACTTCACAGAGCCAAGGTCAGAGTAACAACCCAGAGATTTTCCATGAACAGCCAAAATGTCTCGTAAAATTAGTCAGAGGCATCCCAGACCTAGAAATGGTAAATCTGTATCACAGGACAGAGACAGAAGGTAAGATGTTCTGCCTGTCAAGCATCATGAAGTCACTTACAGCATAAACACATGTATCCAACAAATGCCTGTAGAATTGACATTATTTTACCAAAAACAGATATGACTGTTATTCAAGGGGAAAAAACAAGTGACAAAAAATGTCTCTCTTGTTTTCCCTTACCCACCTTCTCAACCTATATTTTATAAATAGTGTTGTTTTTGATTGCAGACATCATGATGTAGAATCATGCACCTTTCTTGAAACTCTCACTCTATTCTCAGGTCACTTTACTGTCCTTCAGTTTCTCATCTTATTTTCATTTTCCTCTGTTGCTCACTAAATCCTCAGACTTCGTTATTTTCAATATTTTGACATTTGCTGGCATCTTTATCCATTCAGCTGAACAATGTAACAATTTGTGCAAAAAAAAAAAGGATGAACTGTGAACTATTTCGCTAATTCTATCATATTCCACTTTCATTTTTATACTCTTTATTTATATTTATATGCATTTATATTTTACCTTGTTCATTTATATTTATATTTTAATTTTGCATTCTTCTTCTCTTTCTAGCCATTCTGTACATTTTATTATAATACCAACCTGCACTCACATAGCCTTTTCCTAATTTTAATATAATGCTTAAATCCATCAGATTTATTTTTGTCTTTTATTTTTTCCTATTTGTAGGACATCTTAACCTACATTCTCTTTGAAATTTTCCAATTATAGAATCACAGAATCAGCCAGGTTAGAAGAGACCTCCAAGATCATCAAGTCTAACCCATCACCCAGCCCTATCCAATCAACTAGACCACGGCACAAAGTGCCTCATCCAGTCTTTGCTTGAACATCTCCAGGGATGGTGACTCCACCACTCTCCTGGGCAGCCCATTCCAATGGGCAATCACTCTCTCTGTGAAGAACTTCCTCCTAATATCCAGTCTATACCTACTCTGGCACAACTTGAGACTGTGTCCCCTTGTTCTGCTGCTGGTTGCCTGGGAGAAGATACCAACCCCCACATGGCTACAACCCCCCTTCAAGCAGTTGTAGACAGCAATAAGGTCTCCCCTGAGCCTCCTCTTCTCTAAGCTAAACAACCCCAGCTCCCTCAGCCTCTCCTCACAGGGTTTGTGTTCTAGGCCCCTCCCCAGCTTCGCTGCCCTTCTCTGGACACATTCCAGTACCTCAACATCTCTCTTGAACTGAGGAGCCCAGAACTGGACACAGTACTCAAGGTGTGGTCTAACCAGTGCTGAGTACAGGGAAGGAATAACCTCCCTTGTCCTGCTGGCTACACTATTCCTGATACAAGCCAGGATGCCATTGGCTCTCTTGGCCACCTGGGCACACTGCTGGCTCATGTTCAGCCTACTATCAACCAGCACCCCCATGTCCCTTTTTGTCTGGCTGCTCTCCAGCCACTCTGTCCCCAGCCTGTAGAGCTGCTTGGGGTTGTTGTGGCCAAAGCGTAGAACCCTGCACTTAGCCTTGTTAAATCTCATCCCATTGGCCTCTGCCCACCCATCCAGCCTGTCAAGGACCCTCTGCAGAGCTCTCCTACCCTCCAACAAATCGACACCTGCTCCTAACTTGGTGTCATTTGCAAACTTACTGGTGATGGACTAAATCCCCTCGTCCAGATCATCAACAAAATACTGAACAGGATCAGGTCCAGCACTGATCCCTGGGGACACCACTAGTGACTGGCTGCCAGCTGGAAGTGGCACCATTCACCACCATTCTCTGGGCCTGGCCCTCCAAACAGTTCCTGACCCATTTCAGAGTGAAATGACACATGTTCTCTTTTAAAATGTGTGTTTATAGATATAAAAAAAATGCTTCTTAACTCGGAGGCAGATATTTTTTAAATGCATTAAGGAAAGAAATAGGGAAAACTAAGGAAAAATGCAAAATTAAAAGGGAAGGGAAGGGAAGGGAAGGGAAGGAAAATTAAAATAGAAGAGGTGGAAAAAAGGGGAGGGGAAGTAAAAAGAGAAAAGTAAAATTAGATGCATGTCTTGGCTCTTATATCTCACCCTCTTCAGAATTGTCACTAATCAAGTTCTTCACCATATCATCATCTCTCCTTTTATTTTCCTCCTGGCACACTAATTATCATGTTACAAATATAAATCAAGATCACAGCACTGAAGTATACTTAACTGTTGCATATACATGAATTGCAATATTTTATTAAGGATACTTGCTCCTAAAAATAATCTCTATGCACATTTCAAACCTACTTTTGACATTTTAAGGACTCTTCTTCAATAAGTTCCACAGAACCCAGTGAGAAAATGGAACAACTGGGGAGAAAAAGTAAAACATTCTCACTCTTTTTTGAACATATTTTTGCAGAATATTCTCATCTCCCTCACTAGCAAGGTGCTGTGCCAAGCTGAAAAAAAGAGCTGTTGTGTAACAATGTTATATTTTTTCGCAGGAAACCTGAAAAATCTGTCGAGTTTCTCAGGTCATTTAGAAAAGAGCAATTAACTCAAATAATTGTAATTGCAAATGCAAAGTTTTAAATATCATGGATTAGAAAGGGTTGTCTCAGCTCAATATCTTTCAATACATTCCTTGCCATTACTGCTGAGGTTCTGCCTTCTTGCCTACTGATATCAAAGTTAGAAGAATCAGATTTCAAAGCCAGTCAAGTATGTTTAGTTAGGGACTGGTCTCTTATTTCACTGCTAAGAATGCTTTTTTAACTGTATCTCAAAAAAACACTTCAATGTCCTTGAGAATACTAATTAACAAACACTCTTACGCAGTGCGAAACATGAGACTTACTTTGTAATATACTTTTTTTAATTTTCATGGTCCATGGGCTTTTTTGTTTATTTTGGGCTTTTTTCCCTTTATTTCTTGAGATTTGTTAATTCAACAGAAATATGATGATTTTCTGAGAGATTCTTCTTTCATATCTCATCACCTCTGAAATGTGTGCTCAGATGAGGATAGGATCTCAACATTATGACATACAGAAGATAATGAATTTATGGAGATTCATTTTTGTCAAAAAAACCCAAACAAACAAATCTAATTTTCTTAGCATGATCTGTTCCAGATTTCTTATTTGGCCTTGAACAAATCTTGATGAACTCCACAGTAGCGCAAGCTAAGGTAATAAATTCATAAACTCAACACAGCTCAGATTTACTGTCTCAGCCAATTAAAAAGAAAAACTTCATCTTCACTAAGTCTGAGTTAAAAAGCTCTTAGCTTTTAAACTTTTTATTTCTCAGGACAGTCCTTTCATGATTATACATGACAAACTTTGAGTTTTAACACATCATCTAGCCAGTCACTCAGGCAGTGTAGACATGATTATGGTGTCTGATCAAGATTCTGAGAAATATAAAACCTTCCATAGTGTTACATAAAAGGTTGTCTAATTCACTGGTTAGTGAATCCACTGTTTAACTAGGATTTTACTAAATAAGGTTTACCTTAAGTAGCTTCTTCTGACTTTTTTTTCTGATCTCCCAGCTACCTGAAACTTCAGGATACCATGCACTTTTCTCCTCACTTTTGTGAATTGTTGCCATGAAGTGAAGGCTCAGTCACTTATCAAGGAACTTGGAATTCAGCCTTTCATAACAGGAAAGATTATATTTTTAATAGAACACCATAATCAGCTGGCTGGTGGAGAACTCAGACCAGAGAAGTGCTCTGTGTCCTCCATTGAGGTGCCTATGTACAAGACTCAGGTGGACAGGTACAGAATGATTGGCTTTTTTCTGCATATCCTGGAAAGTGAAACATGGTAGAAGTTTTTAGGTTCCCTTTCACAGGACTTATGCATTTTACCCACATGCTTTTTAAAGTGAAATCCATAGATAGTCTACATAAAAATATTGTGCTCTTTCAGGTAGTATTATAGCCTTGAAAGCAGAAGTAAAAAAAAAAAACAACAAACATGCCTGCCTTCCTTCCTTCCTTCCTTCCTTCCTTCCTTCCTTCCTTCCTATTCATCATTAGTAAGCTGTCATTTCATGAAGACATAATTTGGTTTTTTTGAGGTCATTACTGCTGCCAGTCTATTCCTCAAGTTCTCTACATATAATGTGGGGCAGACTCTTGAAAAGAATAATCATCTGTATTTTTTTAATATTAATTACTGCAGATATGCTTAATTTAAAAACCCTTAGTCTATTATGCAGAACTTGTTCATGTACCCAGATTTCTAAGAACTTTCTTGTTACAAAGCTGCTACATAGTCACCACTATGCATTCTGGAAAGGAAGCAGCTGGCACTGATAAAATCAATGCTATTATATAATTAGTATTTTTACACCTTTAAATGTGAAGTAAATTGGTAAACACAATTCTAATTTAAGGAATTGAGAAGTAAAAGCCAAAGACTATGGAAAGTTCCTAGAGTAAAACTTGAGGTCCTGTATCACAAACAAACACTTAAACTTGCTGAGGTTTTCATTCTGTCACACCAGCTGCTCAGATCCTTTCAACATCTATGAGTCTTGGAGCACCCTGTGAAAGGAACTTGCTGTGTCAATACAACAGACCTGCAATAGCTTCAGGCTCCTAAGTCATGATGTGTGCCCAGTCTTAACTTTTTAGCAGTGAGAAAGCCAGGCATGCAGCAAACCTGCATCCCAGGTCTGGTGCCACAGGAAGGGAGTCTTAATGGGAAAGACACATCAACCTTATGTCATCCAGTAGTCAGGATCCAAGATTAGGTAAAGTGCCCCAACAACTTCAGAGTTGCATCTTCAGTGTCCAGTCTTTCAGTCAACAGCTTCCTTGTTTCCTAGCTTCTCCCCAGAGGAGTACAAGCTTCCAGAGAAGCTGTGCAACATCTTACTGAGAGAAATGCAAACTTTCACATGTGATTTAAAGATAGTCTAGAAAAATGGCTGGAAAATTACTGCATTTACAAAAATTTTATCTAGACATTCTAGTAAGTCTTTCCTATCTCTTACCTCTATGATTCCTAGAAATGGGATTAAATTTGATATAATTTTCCTCCCAGAACTGGAGGAATACTTCAATTTATTTTTAATAAAGATGAACCTCAGTGATAGTAAATAACATCAGATAGATGTCATAATTTAAATTACATTTAAATTTGTGGGGGTTTTTAATATATTTTTTTCTGTTTTTTTCATGAGGGAACATACACAATTTTTTAAGGTAAGAATTTTGCCAACCTACCTGCCCTACTGTTGTGGTCAAGGGGAGGAATATTATTTAATTACCCTCACAACAATAAATAAACGATATGGCAAATGGGTATTAATAAAAATAGTAACCCTTTATTAATATGACATATGCCAAAACTCATTAAAAGGATCGTTGTACAGTTGGAAGATATATTTACAATGGGAATTATGCAGTCATAGGCAAATACGATGCTCTTTGCAATGGGCACTTGCTTGGTTCCTGGGTAAACTGAGGCACAGCACGATTCTGGTGGCAAGGGGAAGCAGACTAAGGCAGCTCTGGCTTCTAGGCTCGTGACTTCTCCGGCTTGCACGTGTACGGCTCATGGCTTTATCCCAGGCTCTGGACCAGGCACTCAAGGCAAGCCAGGGCAACTTGAGGTAGCAAGGCTTGAAGCAAGGCAAGGCTTCAGCAGGCTTGAGCAAGGCAAGGCAAGGCAAGGGTGACTACCAAGTCACTTGAATATATACAAATTGTCAGAGATCGATTGGTCCAGTGGGGCACTGAAGCTAACGTGTAGCTGCCCGATGGAAAAGTGCTCTGCCAAACTATAACCATAAAAAGCAGAAGCAAGGACCTTGTATCTGGGGGAGCAGTAGTCAGCTTACGTGCTCTCACCCCATATAAACATCTTGTTTACCAGACAGGCAGGAGTCCTGTCCCCTTTGTTCCTTTTCCCACATTGCCCTGTTTTCCTGCAGGAGGGAGGGTAGAGAAAGGGACCCTGTCTAGACCATATTAAGGCCTGTCTGGGTTTGTACTGGGCCATGTCATGGCCCTACTAGGACACCTACCTAAGTAATTTACTTGATATTATGACTAAGGACACTATTGCTTAGAGAGGTATTGCTTTGAAATTGAAAGAATCTGCAAATGTAGTGTGATGTTTGAAGAATAAAGCAGAATTTGGGTTTCCTTAATAACTACTTTAAAAGTAATTGTTGATATAACCACTCTGTTTTTACTATCATTTGTCACCTATCAAATGAATCATGATCAGCAAAACCACTTCTATTACACTGAGGATAAACCACATATATTTCTTTTTTACCTACTGAAAAGTGCATCTTATTGACAAGGCATACAGAATTTAAGCCAGAATTTCTCTAGCTATGTGCTTAGCAAAATTATTGGGGTTTATGCTGCTTCTTTATAAAATGAGGGTATTTTTCTTACTATGATTTGTTTTTCAAATTGTTCAAATTAGACTGAACTCAGATCATCCACTGTTGGACAAGATCAGGTTTGATATAAGCTAAGAAGCTTGAATATGGGCAAGCCCCTATAACTCAGGACTGAGGGAACTAGTAGACGAGTTAGCTAAGCTACTATCCATCATATTTGAAAAGTTGTGGCAGACTGGTAAAGATTCCCTTGGCGGGAAAAGCAGAAACATACCTTCCGTTTTTCAAAAAAGGAAGAAAAGGAAGACACAGGAAACAACAGGCCAGTCAGTCTCTCCTCTTTTACCAGCAAGTAAACTAGGCTAAGGTGCATGGGGAAAAAAGGAGCTGATTTATGACTGCCAGCAAGGCTTCACTAAAAGCAAACTGTCCCTCTGGATGGGGACCTTGACAGGCTGGAGAGGTGAGCCCATGACAACCTCATGAGGTTTAATAAGACCAAATGCAAGGTCCTGCATCTGGGTCGGGGAAATCCCAAGCACTGGTATAGGCTGGGCAGTGACTGGCTTGAGAGGAGACCTGAAGAAAGGGACTTGGGAGTGCTGGTGGATGAGAAGCTCAACAGGAGCCACCAGTGTGCGCTTGCAGCCCAGAAAGCCAATCACATCCTGGACTGCATCAAGAGAGGCATAGCCAGCAGGTCGAGGGTGGTGATTCTCCCTCGGTACTCACCTATGGTGAGACTCTGCCTGGAGTACTGCGTACAGTTGTGGAGCCCCTATTACAAGAAGGATCTGGGCATGCTGGAAGGTGTCCAGAGAAGGGCCATGAGGATGATCAGAGGGCTGGAGCACCTCTCCTGTGAGGACAGACTGAGAGAGTTGGGGTTGTTCAGTCTGGAGAAGAGAAGGCTCCGACGAGACCTTCTTGTGGCCTTCGAGTATCTGAAGGGGACCTACAAGAAAGCTGGGGAGGGAATTTTTAGGTCATCAGGTAGCGATAGGGCTAGGGGGAATGGAGAAAATCTATAAGTGAGTAAATTCAGATGGAAGTTAGGAAGAATTTTTCACCATGAAAGTGGTGACACACTGGGACATATTGCCCAGGGAGGTGGTAGAAGCTCCACCCCTGGAGGTTTTTAAGGCTAGGCTGGATGTGGCTCTGATCTAGTGTGAGGTGTCCCTGCCCATGGCAGGGGGTTGGAACTAGGTGATCTTTGAGGTCCTTTCCAACCCTAAGAATTCTATGATTCTATGAAGTTTGGTGGCCTTCTATAATAGAGTTACAGGATCGATGGATAAGAATTGGTATTGGGAGTGGTGCTTTAACAGATTTTTTGGCAATGTGTCCAGAGAATCTGCAGATGCCACCTCCCCTTAAGTGCTCAAGACCAGGCTGGGTGGGACTTTGAGAAACCTGATCTAGTGAAAAGTGTCCTTGCCCATGGCAGGTGGATGCAACTAGATTGTTGAAGGTCCTTTCCAACCCAAATCATTATATGATTTTTTATGATTCTATGTAGAACAAATGTAATTCCCTCACCCTCTTTTTATTTCGTAAATCACAGAATTGTCAGGGTTGGAAGGAACCTCAAGTATCATCCAGTTCCAATCCCCCTGGCATGGGCCGGGACACCTCACACTAGATCAGGTTGCCCAGAGCCACATCCAGCCTAGCCTTAATAACTTCCAGGGATGGGGCTTCTACCACCTCCCATTCCAGTGTCTCACCACCCTTATGGTGAAGAACTTCTTCCTAGTATCTAATCTAAATCTACCCTTCTCTATCTTGGATCCATTCCCTCTAGTCCTATCACTACCCAACACCCTAAAAGCTCCTACACCAGCTTTCTTGTAGGCCCCATTCAGATACTGGAAAGCCACAATAAATTATTCTCAGAGCCTTCTCTTCTCCAAGCACAACCATCACAACTCTCTCAGCTCCAGCCCTCTGATCATCCTTGTGGCCCTTCTCTGGACTTTTGGCTCTACGATCTAAACACTTTTTTTTTAGATTTTATTGATATAGCCTGGTTATTATATGAAGAATATTTCATCCCTTCATGACTGTACTCATTTAGTCTTTGACAGAGAAAGAAAGCTCTTTTTCTTCATCTATGTAGTCTGTTAAGAAATACATAAGTTATTGTCCTCAAATGTCTCTGAGTAGAAGGTTATTCTCAAAACAAGATAGCCAGTATACTTTAATAACAGAAGGTTAAGTGGTTCTTCATGCTCACTGGAGGACTTCTATTATGTTTCTCATTTGTTTCAAACTCAATTTGAGATGTATATTGACAAAAACATTAATTCTTCACAACCTCTTAAGGTCTTTGTGACAGCAGCTACAACTAAGATCCTCTTTTTAATATCAAGGTATTTACACCCTGCTAAGCACTAATTGAATGCTTGTTGACAGTTTGAACAAAGACAGTGGTCACAGTTCCTTCCTACCATCAATGTTTTTATTCTAGAACAAAATAGCAAACAAAAATAAGGTTAATTACATAAAGCCACTAGTAGAATGCCTGTAGTTTTTACTGGTTTTCTATAACTGAATGTTTTAGGGTAGTGGAAAATGTTTTAGTGATATTGCAATTTCCTTTATAAGGCAGTCATTGAGAATGCCATTTGATCTTCACTTTTCCTGGCACAATATAGTTGCTTTTGTGGGAGATATATGAACACTTAAGCACTGTCTGACAATTTTTAGATACTCTGCTGTACCTCAATAAGGAAGTCAAGCCGCTATTAAGGCATTACATACTGTCAGAAAGAGAAGTCTAGATGCCACCTCTGATTCCCTTATCCAAAAATGAAATTCTTAGAGTGGAGCTTAGTGAATGGGTGTGATTTTTGCATCTGGAAATGTGTGTGTGTTGTTTCCCTTCCCAGTTCTCAGTGCATTAGTTATTTTTTTTCTGTGAATAACTGAGTCCTTGCAGTGCTAAACACTTATGTCTGAAATCTGAAAATTCATTTAAGGGTCCTTGTCACTTATCTCCTGCAAATGTCCTTACTAGGGCATTTAATTTTTCATGAAAACTAAGATACCATTAAGAAACCCCTTGTAAACTAGAAGATAGCACATTGCTGAGCTATTCACTTTTTGTTATATTTATTTCTGTTTATGGAAAACTATGTTATGGAAGATTGCATGTGGTTCTGAGCAGTGTATATATAAGTCTACTTCCTGTCTATTTATGCCTGGAGCATCTGTTAATAGGAATATTATCAATTCTGGCTGCTTAAGGGAAAATTCTAATGAATGCGTTTGCAAAGCAAACTGGTGCATAAAATGTGCAGAATTTTCTATATTCTATCAAATCATATTTCTTCAGTTTAAATTTAAATTAATTTGCCAAACACTATAGATAATGTAACAGTCTGAGAGCACGATCTTATGCAGAATGCAAGTCGATGAATAATACTTTGATTAGAAATTTATTAACTCTTGTGTCACTTTTAGGCTGATGCCTAGGAAATCCTCCACAGATTTTGAGTAGAAAGTGGTAGAATGTAAATAAATTAACATTGGATGTAAAAGAAAAATAATGCCAAGGTCTAAATAATCCCATTGTTCTGGTAACTAACATAAAGTTAGTTGTATAAACTAACTTTTTCTTTCTTGGCTCTTCATTCTCACTGATGCTAGCTGGCAACATCTGCTGGCTCACTGACCTTGCTTGCCTTTCTTGTGGCTAAGTAAACTAACAAGGTACTCTCTGCTTTTCTCCTCTTTCTCCTTCCCTTGTACGAGGCAGGGAGAGGGGAGGGGACTGAGAGGGCGAAGCTATTGGTAGCCCCCTGGTCTTGTCCAGGGGAGTTCTTGTGTTGTTTATAAATTGCAAATACATGTAAATATCGTATATTTCATACATATTCCTTACAATTCATATTTCTAGGTTGTAAATATAGTTTTGTTTGCTTCCATCCCTCTGAGCTAGTCTGGCAATTTTATTTTGGGGACAATTCTCTCAAATTAGTTGGGCAGGTAATTTCAACCCACCAAAACTATTTTTGATATTTCAAGGGGTTTTTTTGCCTAAGTATTTCTATCCTGTAATCAAGAGTATTTCATAAAAAGACTATTACAATCAGAAAAAGGTTTGATTCATTTTTATGAGGATATCATTAAATTCGTCTGGGGATGAAACCAGTGAATACATTGGAGGTCATCCAGAGGCTACCATCCAGAAGGACCTAGAAAAGTTGAAGAAATGGGTTGAGAGAAACCTCATAAAGTTCAACAAGGCAAAATGTAAAGTAAAGAAGAGCCCCTGACAATGATACAGACTGGATACTGAAAGACCATGGAGAAGCTCTAACAAAAAGGTCCTGGAGAATAGCAAGCTGAAGATGAGCCAGCAGTGTGTCCTGGCAGCTAATGGAAGCACAGGCAGCAGGTCTGAGGAAGAGATGATTCATGCCTTTACTCAGAGCTGATTATGTCACAATAAACTACCAGTATGGTCAGGACTAGGACACATACTTTATGAGATGATACTGAGAGACCAAGACTTGTTTAGCCTGAGGAAGATAAGTCTTCAGTGCTGCTAATAAAAGCATAGCAGTGCTATGGGGAAGTCAATAAGAAGACAGTCAGGCCCTTCAATATGCAGCACGGAGGAAGGATGAGAGGCAGCAAGCATAATTTGAAACAAGACATATCCAAATTGTGTGAAAGGAGAAACTTTATCCTCATAAGGACAGTCAACCAGCACTGCAGGTTATGCCAAAAGATTTCACTGTCTCTGTCCTTGAGGACTTTCAAGACTCAGCTGGATATAGTCCTGAGAAACTTGATCTGACCTTCCTTTACTTGGAGCGATAAGTTGAAAGAGAAGCCTTCTGAAGCACCTCTCTGCTTGATGCTATTTATCTTACAACTTGATTGTATTGTGGGGAAAAAATAAAAAAAAAAAGACATCAGTACTACATTTTTGAGGTATCTTTGCTATGTATCTAGCTGAAGAGCATTTGTAAGACTGTATTTAGCAGTCCCATTTGGCTTCTGTATTGACCTACTTCTATGATATATTCATAGTAAATTCCAGTTCTGACTTCAATTAAAAAAAATTAATTAATCATGGAACGATTATTTTACTTTTTTAAAAAAATATGTCAAAACCAGACTGAATTTAAAGGTTTATGTGCTAACTATTAATATTAACAAATTGATAAAATAAACCCTAAATTTCAGTATTAAATTTCAGTGACGGATGCAATGAGTAACCGAATCAGGCTAGTTAAACCAGATGGCATAAGTGATCTAACCAATGTGATGTAAGTAATCAAACAAGGCATTTTCTACATTTCATTGCATTAGTAACAGAGTAGAATAAACTTCTTTTGTCTTTGACATGAACACAGCTCTACATGTTCAAAATCTTTTTTTCTTTTCTGAAAAACAGCAAATCTGAAAGGAAAAAGAATCCTGGAACAACTGACACATATCTCTTCAGATTTATCCAAGGGGGAAGTTATTCAGAACATCTGTCTTGCATGCTCTGTCTCTTTTAACAATTTCCCAGCTTTTTTTTTTTAAATGAAATACTCTAGCTTTTACAAGATAAGGATTCATGTATTCAGGCGTACTCTAGAACTACCCTAGAAACCCTTATAAATACATATTTCAACTAAAATATTATGGGTTTACATTAGGAGTATTTAATAAAATATTATTTTCATTTGCTTTTGAAAATGTGCAACAGTGTGATTTTGTTGGCATTTCATCAGCAACTGAAAAATGGAATATGAATGATCATATCATGGAATGTTTGCTTGTGCTTTTGTTATGGGAAATGTCTTAAATGTAAAAGAAGCTTTTACTGGAATTTTAAAGATCTCAGACCACCTTACTTCTTTTTCTCTATTGTTGGTTTTGGTTAAGGAAATAATCATTCAAACTTCAGTTCTTTCCCAGAATAATTTCTGATATAGGGCTGTAAGAAATACAACTATTGTTTCCTTTCTGAATATATGATGGTGCTCCTTTCAATGGGAAACAAAAAAAAACCCCAAACTTCCTATGTGCATGCTTCGTAATTTTTAAATTTTTTTATAATTACTATGTTTTGTTATTTTTCATTAAGCATCCAGGATGAATAAGAAATGCAAAATATTGCCTGTCCCAAAAAAACACTTGACAAAGGAACATGCCAACACAAAATGCTTATGAAGGCATAAAATCCCCTTTTAGTTGGTCCATTTCTTATGTTATGGTTTGAGGCTCTTACTTTTGCCTAGTGTCTTGGTTATAAACAAGAATAGGAACCTTCTGGACATCTTTGAGTAAAAAAGTAAATTAAGTAGGGGATTGGATACAAAACAATAAACTACCACATCTTAGTAAAACATTTATGCAACAGCAGTGACACTCCTATTTTCAGTATTTACAAAGTACAACCACCATGAATGTTGATAATAGATATTAAAGAACATAGAAAAGGTAAGTTAATTTTAAATTTAAGGTATTGAAATCAAGAAAGACTGGCCAAAGAATTCTCTACTGGAGGAAACTAGTAAAAGATCTAGACATAGCTACTGTCATCACTCAGACACAGAGTCCACCAGAGCCAGTCCTGGAGCCAGAGTCTCTCTCTTGCTGAATTGCAGCCTCCACACCTCTCTGTGGTCAGTGCCTCATGACGAAGACAGAACAGGATGAAACAAATTGTCTTAGCTAATATTTAACTTTCATTCTCATCCTCAAGAGATGCTTGCTTGTTTTGGTTTTGAGGGGGGTTTTTTGTTTATTTGTTTGATTTTGTTGTTGTTGATTTAGTTTTTACAAAACAATTTAAAATATGTTTGCCAAAAATTCTTGACAGAATCTCACATTATTTTTCCTATTGAAAAGGACAAACAAAAAAAAATGCAAACCAAGTATTGATTTTATACTTGATGGGAAATACAGAGAGGTTGTTTTTTTCTTATTTGTATATATATGATTTCAGGACATTTCATTATGCATTTAAAAGTGATTAAAACAGTAATTTGATAATTTCATGTTTGCTCACAAATGTTTTAGAACAGGAAATGCAGAGAATTCACAGAATCACAGAACATTAGGAGCCAGAAGGGACTCTGAAAGATCATCTTGTCCAATCCCCCTACCAGAGCAGGATCACCTTTACCAGATCATACAGGAACATATCCAAGTGGGTTTTGAATATCTCCAGAGGGAGACCCACAGTGCCCCTAGGCAGCCTGCTGCAGTGTTTAATCACTCTCACAGTGAAAAGATTTTTCCTCATATTTCCATGGAACTCCCTATGTTTCAACCTCTACCCACTGACCTTTGTTCTGTCACTGGGCATCACTGAGAAGAGCCTGACTCCATCCTCTTGGCATTCATCCTTTACATATTTATAAACATTACTGAGGCCATCCCTTAGTCCCCTTTTCCCCAAGATAAAGAGACCCAGCTCCTTCAGTAAGGTAGATGTTTCACTCCTCTAATCATTTTTGTGGCTCTGCACTGGACTCTTTCAAGCAGTTCCTGTCCTTCCTGAACTGAGGGGCCTAGAACAGGACACAATACTCCAGATGTGGCCTCACCGGGACAGAGTAGAGAGGGAGGAGAACCTCTGTTGACCTACTAACCACACCTCTTCTAATACACCCCAGAATGGCATTGGTCTTCTTGGCCACAAGAGCACATTGCTGGCTCATGGTAATCCTTTCATCCACTATGACCCCCAGGTCCTTTTCCTCTTCACTGCTCTCCAACAGGTCAGTCCCCAGTCTATATTGATGCATGGGGTTGTTCTCTCCCAGGTGCAAGACTCTACACTTGTGTCCTGGAAGAGGCAAAAACAACTCAAACCTGTTTTGCCACTACCCCCTCTTCTCCTTCCCCATTACACAGGGTGAGGCAGAGAAGCAGACAATAGGCAGACACCATCAAGTCTGGCTGAGGGGTAAGGCTTGGCCCCGCATTTTATGTGTTTCAGGTAGCCTGAAACACATACAACTGCCTCTTTGAGAATGTGTGTGCAGTTCGTGTGCTGTACAACATTTTGAATTGATTGGCTAAAGTTATAATGCTAGTCTGACGCTAGACAGTTTAGTTTTCAAAGGGTAATTTAGAGGGGATGATTTGTAAAGTTCGCACCTTCCTCAGTGGATTGCTGCCTGCGGCAAGGACCTGTGTTCCTGTCCTGTCTTAAGGGCAAATAGCTCTTTGTTCCCAGTTGCCATGTGTTCCAGCTACATAGCTATCTACAGTAGTAGCTTGCTTTCTCCTATTTCTCCTGTCTGGATTTACCATTTTGAATTTCATTGCCCTCGGAATACAAATTGCAGCATGGGCAACTCATTATCCAGCAAAAGTTCCGCTGAATAACAGCCCAGCACTTTTGTGAGTAATTTTGGCTTTACCTATTGCTTGGCTCTGTTTCTAAGGTGAGAGGTCTTAGACCACTCATGATCCAATTTGGCATTGCAGTTTCTTATCACGTATATAAGATTTTTCCTATTTGTTCCTCTTAATTTCCAAGTTTGTGATTTTCCTAGACTGTGTTTTACTGTGTTATAAACACTTTTTGTGAAAATACCTGCCTTCAACCAGGTAAACGTACCTAATTAATTCACTTGGGAGAGATTTTGGCTATTTAATAAATCATCATTAATATTTTTATTAATATCTACCACATATCAATTTAATAAATCATAACAACTTACCCTTGTTGAATTTCATTCAATTTCTCCCTGCCCAGCTCTCCAGCCTAAGTCTTGCTGAATGGCAGCACAACTCTCCGCTGTGTCAGCCACTCCACCCAGTTTTGTGTCATCAGCAAACTGGCTGACAGTGCACTCTGTTCACTCATCCAGGTCATTGATTCAATATATTGAATAGTACTGGTCCCAGTACTGATCCCTGAGGGACACCACTAATTTCAGGCCTTCAACAAGACTCGATCCCATTTTCCACAACTTTGACTTCTTTCCTTCAACCAGGTCTCAGTCCACCTCACTACCTGATCATCCGGACCACACTTCCACAGTTTTAGCTGCAAGGATGCTGTGAGAGACAGTGTCCAATGCTTTACTGAAATCAAGATAAACCACATCCACTGTCTTACCGTCATCTATCCACCTGGTTGTGTCCTCGTAAAAGGCTATCAGGTTGGTCAAACATGGCTTCCCCTTGGTAGAACTGGGTTGAGTGCTGTTAATGACCTTCTTGTCCTTGATATGCTTAAGGACAGCGCCAAGGATAAGTTGCTCCATTACCTTTCCAGGAATGGAGGTGAGGCTCACCAGTCTATAACAACCTGTGTCCTTCTTCTCACCCTTTTTGAAGATTGGAATGATGTTTGCCTTCCTCCAGTCCCCAGACACCTCTCTGTCTGCCATGACTTACCACCAAAGATGACGGAAAGTGGTCTGGCAATGACCTCTGCCAGCATACTTCTTTGAAAAGAGTTGTGTACTGTATCTTTTAAATAAGGTAGACATGATTGGAGTTACAGATAGATATCATTACACTATTTAGTGTTTAGGTATATGTGTTTATGCGTACTTCATTAACTGAGGCCATCTGTATTTCATGCTGTGAATACTTATGTATGTTACACAAATACTTCTTCGATTCATTTTATACACAGACTGACACTTGTTTGTACAGATAGTGATTGTACAGTGTTGAATAAGTAACAAAACAGAGTTAGTTATATTTTCTACTGAAAAGTGCAAAGCACATGGGAGAGAATAGGAGAGAATAATTTGAAAATTTCAGGATGCGTATCATATTTTTATTAAAAGTTTGAGTTTCTTTAGTGGTACTTATTTATAAGAAAATGTGATTTGAATTATTTTTTAAAATATTTTTACTGGCTTTCCTCAAGCAGGAAAGCAAACCAATGTAGTTTCTTCTATATTTTTTTAAAATAAACATCAAGTGCATCAAGCTACTTTTACAACAAAGTGAATTAAATTCATTAAAGTGCATTTAATATGAACAAAAAGCCTAGAAGATAATTAATTTTCAGGTAATAACTGATGTAGTAAAGTATGCTACAGATTTCGGTTGCCAATATTTCTGGATGCAAATGGTGATAAAGACATGGAAAGTGTAAATAAAATGTATTGCAGGAATGAATTTGAAAAGTTCGTGAATCCTAAGGAAGATGGAAACCTAAAATGATATTAGTAGTATACTGAGTTGGTGTAGAGAACGGACTTTATTATTAGCTTATCAATATTTTTTCCTTCATTAATAGAATAGCAAATAATATTACCTGCACAATAAATGTTCATTTTCTTCAACACTTCAACTCAGATGTATTACTGGGACAAGGTATTTGGCCCTTGGCCTCATAGTTTATTCACCTGGGAACCAATTATTGACTTGCAAAATGGAGCACAGTTCCAATAAATCTTAAATAATTCATATCCTAATTTCATGTATTTGCATCAAACTGAATCAAGTATGATCATAAATTTTAATGAAAGGTGTAAGATTCTCTCCATAATAGTTCACCTCATAAAAAGGTTTCAGTTTTCATTCTGCTTATATATGTTAGACAGAAAAAAAATTCAACAGAGTTAATCATGGGTCATTGATTTTTTTCAGTCTTTAATTCTTTCCTTTTATACACAGCACAGGATGCAAATGTTTAGAAAATCTTGTATAAACATTCATAGAGAACAAAGAAGAAGGTCAGAATTCTGATAATGTTAATAAATCTTCATGTACATTACAGCCCTTAAAGATGATAATTAGTCAGTGGCTGTGCATGAGCACTTATGTAAAATGCTGAAAGACTGTAATTATCAGTAAAATTTTTTCATCCACTTCATCTCATTCCAATATGAATCATAACTGTCATAAATATTATGTATACTAAAAATGGTCATTTGGTTAAGAACAACTTTTCTTTTATGGAAAAAAAATCTTAGTTATTTCTATACTATCCCTACATAATTTAAAAATTATCTAAAAATGACTTTGGTATGGTTCATCATTACACACTCACTGATGATTATTCAGGGTCACTCAGTTTAAAATTATTTGTCATATTGAAGTAGAAAATGGAAAGATTACATTTTCCAGGGCTAGGAAATTGTGCATTTTTATTCTTTCAGGCTCCTATTGATACAAGGAAGAGTGGTTTTGTGTTCACAGTAAGGAATGTGTAATGTTTTGTTTCAAAATGTGATGGCTTGATTAGACCCTTACGGGCAATTCTAGTTTGCTGTACATAAACCTTGTGTGAGGTTCATTTCACCTAACAGTAGGTATCTCTCAAATGCAGAAATCTCTCTGACCTTGTCAACATGGGCTTTCTTTTTTTTTTTTCAGCCAGTGATGAGAAGCAGGTAATTTTAGAGTGATACCTTCCTGATCTATTTTTCATACCAAAAAAATCACAGATAAGAATATATCCAACAGGCAGAAAAGTTGAAGGTTTATTTTGCTTTCTATTCTCAAATCTGTATGCAGGATACATGATAAATTTTTTTAATCCAGGAACTCTAATGTGAGACGTGTAGCTTCTTTTATAAGATTAGAAGTGTAGTGTGGAGTTGCCACAAGAATTGTGAAAAATGCAGTGGTCCTGACCCAGCCATTTCCGCCCTGGTGAGCTAAAATACAAACTGACAGACCAGTTGCAAGCAGGGACCACAGCTGCAAGGTAAGCCAAGCAACCATGATCTGCGAAACCAGTGGCTATTTATTAAGGCATTCGTGAATGGTACATTTCCACTTTCCCACAGCCTACCCCTGTTAAGCCCACTGTTTTATCTTTATTTTAACAGATGCTTTTCTCCCCAGTTGCCTTTCCCATTCACTCCAAGGACACAGCACTTTGTTAGTTTTTGCTCCCATCCTTTCTCACGCAGTTTGGGGTACAATGTCTCTTATCACACTCCAGGGCCCCACACAGATATGAAGGCCAACTAAACATCCTGTTAGCTAATCCCTGGGTTCCCACAGTGTAGTGGAGTTTCTGACTGGTTAATGTAGAGGCATTAAACTCACTTATTACAGTCACTAGGTGATCCCAAATCTACTGGTGTATATCAGCCTAGATGTTCAAGAGGTTCAATATTGAATGCATCAGGTTTCAAAGGTAGGGAAGGTACACAGCCAATAATTAGAGGAACAGTAAAAGCATTCAAGACAACAAATAGATTGTAAGAAATGTAAGAAAACATAAGCAGAAAGACAAAATGGTGCAAAAAATTCCAGTAGCTTTATCGTGAATCTAAAATGTGAAAGTATAGAATAAGACAGTTTAAAAATACTCAATGCCAAAACATATTAGTGTCAACTAGAAAAGCATTAATTTTAAACAAGGAAAGCTGTTGGTGCTTTGTATAAGTTCTGTTGTAACTGTCATTGGGCAAGCAAAGCTGAAGATGTGGGCTCCCAAAAAGAGATGGCAAAGGGAAGGATTTAGAGTTTGTAATTACTTTAAAAATTAAGATTGAAAAGAGAGGTCACAGAGGGACCTACACAAATATCTGAGACAGATACAAACAAGCAAAGAAGCAAACACAACAGAGAGATGGTAGAGGTACAAATTAAGAACAAATTTTCATACACGTATGTTTCAAGACCAAAGTTTGAAATATGCATGGGAAGAATTCAACCAAAGGAAAACAGTTTTTGGAAAGCAGAGAGATTGAGGGGGAGGTTACATTTACATGGGATAACTTGCACATATCTAGATTATGTTCCTATATGTATGATAAGAAAGACCAGATATAACATGTTTTGAGATTAGGCTGACTGAATGGTATGTGGAAGGTTAACAATGAAAGATGCTGATGAAATCGCTGACAGCACTGTTTTTGTCACTGAAATGCAGAGAAGGTTGAGGGGAATTATATGCAAAACATCCAACATCATGGACAGCTAAAAGGGATCATTGAGAGATCTACAGAGCAGAGGCCAGTTAGTGTTTTGGTAACTCCATAGGTAATACCATTGAAAGTAGAGAAGACGTAGGTAATAGTAGCAGAAATACTAAATATCAGTGGAGAAAAGTAACTGAAAGTGGGCTGTTTGTTTTGAAGATGGTTGTGGAAGAGGACAGAAGGCACTAAGGTGGCAAAAAGTCAGGAAATGGCAAAAAAAAAGGAAAAAAGTATAATAAAGTATAAACACTAACTGACCAAGGCTATTGAGAAGTGTCAGCAGGTCAGCCCTACTTTTTGTTCAACCATGAGCAAATGATATATGTAAATGTCATGGACCAATGATGGCGTGGGTGAGATTCCTCTTACTTAACTTAGACTATCATATTCCCTTCTGATGACAAGGTCAGTGACTCTGCTTGTGGTTGTCTCTTTCCTCTGCCAGTCTATAGGCAGACTAAGCTACTTCGGGTGACAAGTTTTAGATACATATATATTATATGATTAAGAGAAATCAAAATGACAGGAATTCTATTAGGATGGAAAAAGCTGAGATATAAATTCATCTTATTTAACCCCACAAAAGACATAAAAATGCAGTTACAAAATAAGGACTGTCAAGGTGGCAGGGTTAATTTGATATAATAGAACTTATGAAGAAAGAAAGTCTTTCATGTACTGTTTAATAAAACCCTAGGGACTATAAAATCTGAAGAGACTCAGTTAATTTTCCTCATCAGATTTATCTGAGGATAAAAATAGAATTTCACTCATTAAAAGCCAGTGAACCTTTTGGATCTCATAAGGGGTTTCACATTAGTCAGTCTGCACTGTAATGAATTCTTCAAAGCCTCAGAAAAAGGTGGGAGTAGAAAAGAGCAGGGAAAGATCTTCAGGATCACTGATGCTTATTGGCATGTGTGCTGGGAGCTTATATCTTGATTTGGGGTATTAATGTTGTTGTTATTCGATCTCACAATCGTAATTCTTAACAGAAATAAATTAAGACTAGCATGCAGAGCTGTGATGTGCAGCCTTTCCACATGCAAATCTGTGGAAAACTTTGTCTTGACTATAGAAGCTCAGCTTAAATAATGTTAATTTAACAGTTTAATTTCTTTTATATTTACTGCACAAAAAGCTAAAAACTACAAAAAGGTGATAATGATCAGAGTTTATATATACATATATAATCTCAAAAATAAAATAAAATATTCATGCTTTATGTTGCTAGAAAGAATCTTCATCGAAGTTTTCTATTTCATTTGAAAATCATTTAATTCATCTCATCTAGGAAAAATCTAAATATTTGTAGTGCAATTATGTTACTTAAGATGATGAATTTATGATACATTGAGTGAAACAGCAAATATTTAAAGAGGAAATAACTTTTTAAAATTAAATATATATGACAGTTTAATAAAGTGTAAAGAAAACTTATGAAAGCAAGGACATTCAAGATCTTCTATCCTTTCTATTCCAAGTACTAAAGTATTTTCCCAGTCTAAATGCTACCCTTTGAAGAACACTTAATATTTGTGCATGTTTGATGATCCATTTGTGAAAATTTATGAATGTTTTTAAATAAAATTTCCAAATTATACAAATTATAACATTTGGAGCTGAAACATGTAAATTTAGGACCTTGTGATGTCTCTTAAGATTGTTAATGGTGTTGCAGGATAATTATACAGACCAAGTCACTGCCTGAAAGTTATAAGGCTTTTTATGGCCTATTTTGGAGACTACAAAGCCTGCAAAAATTTTGCATTTTCTTAAGTATAATAATATGTTGGAATAGATTCTTCCCTTATTTCCTTCTTGAGCACAACCTAAATATATTAAGATGTAATTTCGTTTTGCTTCTGAACTTCTGAGACAGAAGCAGGAGCACACACTTTTGGAGGCAGAAAGGAAAGCTAGTCACTCAAGTAATAAATTCTATAAGTACAGGAATTTAAATTCAGAATGAGAATAAAGTCAATGCTTCTGGCAATATGCCTGCAAAGAGAGATGAGGCTTATGGTTTCTGATTCCCATCAATAACATATTAAAGCAGCAGATGCTTAACAGAGAACATTTTAGTTTCTTTGCTATTGGCTCAAATCTACTTCCTTTTCTAATTACTTACCACTGGCAGGCAGCTAAATTTTCATATATCTTGCTTCTTTGCAGTGATAAAGTACCTCAGAGGTTGCTACATGCAATGCAATGCCCAAAAGATCTGTATGTTGATTAGGCTTTCTTTTCTGAAATGAATGTGCATGTACAGATCCTTTTATTTTGAGACAAACGAAATCACCAAGGTAATGAATCACTGATACAATCATCTCTTGATTTGATGCAATCAATCCATTCCAGAAAGAACTGCTTCTTTCTAATACAAGCACAGAGAACTGAACACCTGTGGGGTATAACTATATTACAGAATCACAGAATCAGCCAGAATGGAAGAGACTTCCAAGATCATCAAGTCCAACCGACTACCCAACCCTGACTAATCAACTAGACCATGGCACTAAGTTCTTCATGCAATGTTTTCTTAAACACCTCAAGGGACATCTACCCCCCCCTACCTCCCCCCACCTCACACAGAGAGAGTACCACCTCCCCCCAGAGAGGCAAATCACTCTCTCTGTGAAGAACTTCTTTCTAAGATCAAGTCTAAACTTCCCCCTACACAGCTTGAGACTGTGTTCTCTTGTTCTGTTGCTGGTTGCCTGGCAGAAGAGACCAACCCACACCTGGCTGCAACCACCCTTCAGGTAGAGAGCAATAAGGTCACCCCTGAGCCTAGTCTTCTCCAGGATAAACAACCCCAGCTCCTTCAGACGCTCCTCATAGGGCTTATGCTCCAGGCCCCTCACAAGCCTCGTTGCCCTGCTCTAGACATGTTCAAGCAACTCAATGTCTTTCTTAAACTGAGGGACCCAGAACTGGACACAGTACTCAAGGTCTAACCTAACCATTGCTGAGTACAGGGGCAGAATGATTTCCCTGTTCCTGCTGGCCACACTATTCCTGATCCAGGCCAGGATGCCATTGGCCTTCTTGGACACCTGGGCACACTGCTGGCTCATGTTCAGCCTACTGTCCACCAGCACTCCCAGGACCCTTTCTGCCTGGCTGCTCACTCTGTCCCCAGCCTGTAGCACTGCTTGGGGTTGTTGTGGTCAGTGTGTAGGACCCAACACTTAGTTGTGTTAAATCTCATGCTGTTGGACTCTGCCCATCTGACCAGCCTGTCAAGGTCCCTCTGCAGAGCCCTTCTACCCTCCAACAGATCAACACCTGCGCCCAACTCGGTGTCATCTGCAAATTTACTGATGATGGACTCAATCCCCTCATCCAGATCATAAATAAATATATTGAACAGGATTATGCCCAACACTGATCCCTGGGGGATACCACTAGTGACTATCTGCCAGCTGGATGTGGCACCATTCACCACCACTCTCTGGGTTCGGCCCTCCAGCCAGTTCCTAACCCAGCGCAGAGTGCACCTGTCCAAGCCATGGGCTGAGAGTTTGGCCAGGAGTTTGCCATGGGGGATGGTGTTAAAGGCTTTACTGAAGTCCAGGTCAACTACGTCCACAGCCTTCCCCACATCCACCAGGCAGGCCACCTGGTCATAGAAGGAGATCAGGTTGGTCAGGCAGGACCTGCCCCTCCTAAATCCTTGCTGGCTGGGCCTGATCCCTTGGCCATCCTGTAGGTGCTGTGTGATTGCACTCAAGACAACCTGCTCCATAGTCTTGTCTGGCACTGAGGTCAGGCTGGCAGGCCTGTAATTCCCTGGCTCCTCCTTCCTGCCCTTCTTGTGGATGGGCATCACATTGGCCAGCTTCCAGTCATCTGGGATCTCACCAGTGAGCCAGGACTGTTGAAAAATGATGGAAAGTGTTTTAGTGAGCTCATCTGCCAGCTCTCTCATCACCCTAGGATGGATCCCATCCAGTCCCACAGACTTGTGGGAATCAAGCAGCTCAGCAGGTCTCTTACTGCTTCCTCCTGGATTACAAGGGTACTGTACTTCTCCCTGACTCCATCTGCCAGCTCAGGAGGTCAGTTGTCCTGAAGACAACCTATCCTACTATTGAAAATTGAGGCATAGAATGCATTAAGTACCTCTGACTTTTCCTTGGTTTCTGTTTTTTTATTCCATGTCATTAAGGAGTGAAGGTTGTCCTTGCCCTTCCTTTTGCCATTAATATATTTATAAAAGCACTTTTTATTGTCCTTTACAGCAGTGGCCAGTCTAAGCTCTAAATGGGCTTTTGCCTCTCTAATTTTTTCCTACATGACTTAGCCACATCCTTAAACATTTCATGGGTTACCTCCCCCTTTTTCCAAAGGTGATAGACCCTCTTTTTTTCTTTTAATTCATTCAGAAGCTCAGTGGCCATCCAAGCCAGCCATCTACCCCAGTAGCTCATCTTCCAGCACAATGGGACAGCCCGTTCCTGAGCCTTCAAGATTTCTTTCTTGAAGTAGGTCCAGCCCTCCTGGACCCCTTTGTTTTAAGGACTGTTTCCCAAGGTACCTTCTGAGTTAGTGTCTTAAACAAGCCAAAGTCTGCCCTCTGGAAGTCCTGAGTGGAGGTTTTGTTGATGCCCCTCTTAGTTTGACTGCATATTGACAACTCTATTATTTCATGGTCACCGGACCCCAGACAGCCTCCAAAAACCGCTCAAAAACCTCCAAAAACTCTATTTGTAAAGAGTAGCTTGAGCAAAGCCCCACCCCTGGAATATTGTGTTAATGCATTTCATCAAAGTTCGAAGACAATAAAGCAAGGCAAGATCCAGCAGGAGCAGGGAGGTCATTGTACCCCTGTACACAGCACTGGTTAGGCCACACCTTGAGTACTGTGTCCAGTTCTGGGCCCCTCAGTTTAGGAAAGATGTTGAATTGCTGGAGCATGTCCAGAGAAGGGCAACGAGGCTGGTGAGAGGCCTTGAGCACAAGACCTATGAGGAGAGGCTGAGGGAGCTGGGACTGTTTAGCCTGGAGAAGAGNATGATTCTATGATTCTAAGATTATATAAGTAAGGAACAGGACCTGGATATAAGGCCCAGACCAACAGAGTCAATGGAGCAAAGCCTATTTATATCTGCAGACAGCCTGTCCAAAGCCATGGCTTTATTATCTCTAGGAATCCCTAATTTATCTAGTTTTTCAATTGTGACACATGAAATTATATATATATATATGCATATATATGTGTGTATACATATATAAAATTTTATTTCTCTATATATAATTAGTAAGTTGTGATATGTACAGTATACATTTTGAGGGACATATTTGATGAGAGAAGAATTTTCAGAAAAATAAATACGGAACAACAGGAAAATAACTGAACAGTTTGTGGGATCCAAGTATATATCAGCTATAACATTTTTTCTCATTCATTAGGCCAGTGAAACAGCATAAATTACAAGAGAAAAAATGTCTTTTATTGCTTTTACATATAATTTAATAAAGCCTGTAAAGATGTGTAGAATAAGAGTATCTGCTCCTCCAAGAGTATTTGTTCAAAGGACCACCACAGAGACTCCATCTGACTCCATCTGCCATCTCAGGAGGCCAGTTGTCATGAAGACAACCTATCCTATTATTGAAAATTGAGGCAAAGGCGGCACCTGGGGTCCAGTGACCATGAAATAATAGAGTTTTCAGTCTAACTAAGAGGAGCACCACCAAAACCTCCACTCTGGATTTCTGGAGGGCGGACATTGGCTTATTTAAGGAAGTAACTCAGAAAGTACCTTGAGATCACAGTATCACAGTGCATTAGAACTTGGAAGGGATCTCCAGAGACCATTGGGTCCAACCCCCCTGCCAAAGCAGGATCACCCAGGGTAGTCCACACATGAATGCATCCAGACAGGTTTTGAATGTGTCCAGAGAAGGAGACTCCATAACCACCCTGGGCAGCCGGCTCCAGTGCTCTGTCACCCTCACTGTAAAGAAGTTTCTCCTCATGTTGAGGTGAAATCTTCTATGTTCAAGCTTATACCCATTGTTCCTTGTCTTATTATTGTGCACCACCAAAAGGTGCTTGGCCCCCTCCACTTGACACCCACCCCACAGATATTTATACATATTGATAGGATCCCCTCTCAGCTTCTCTTCTCAAGACTAAACAGCCCCAGGTTTCTCAGTCTCTCTTCATAGGTGAGGTGTTTAAGTACCCTAATCATCCTTGCGCTCTCTGTTGGATTCTCTCCAGCAGGTCTGTCTCTCTCTTGAACTGGGGAGCCCAAAACTGGACACAGGATTCCAGGTGTGATCTCACCAGGGCAGAGTAGAAGGGGAGAGAACCTCCCTAGACCTTCTATACACACCTTTCTTGATGCACCCCAGGACACCATTGGCTCTCTTGGCTACAAGGGCACTTTGTTGTTCCATGGAGAACTTGCTGTCCACCAGCACTCCAAGGTCCTTCTCTGTGGAGCTGCTTTCCAGCAGGGCAGACCCTAACCTGCACTGGTGCCTGTGGCTCCTCCCCAGATGCAGGACACTGCACTTGTCCTTATTGAACTTCGTGAGGTTTGCCTTCACCCAACTCTCCAGAATATTAAGCATTTGATTTATAGGTATGTTACAGAAGTATTGCATATTCTCTTTTATTTTATATAATATTGTATGTTTTGTAATATTTCTGTATGAAAGTAAAGGTATAAACAGATATATATTTACAGTTATTTATTTCCATTAAAAAAATGGAATTTTGATATAATGTCATTTTCAGTATGAAAATAATTTGGACTCCAGACAAATATAGTATTCTGTTCTAATTTGAGAATTTCTAACAGTATTTTTTATTTTTCTTTTTTTTTCCTCACAGAGCGCTACTCGTGGAGTATAAGTAAATTCATCCTATCATTTGCACGTGTGTTACCTCAATATTTATTTTCCATTTGGATTTATCACTGAAGTAAACCTGACCCTGCTGAGATTTAATGTGTAAAATAAGCTAGTAGTTCTCAAAAACATAGGTTGAAAAAGCAAGTACAATTAGACTGTGAATGTTTTCACCAGTTCTGGTCTGTTTTTTCTTCTCCGTTGCTTATCGGAAATCATCTTGTGGTGGATGCATAAAACTAATTCTCTTCACATGAGAAGTGACAAGATTTTTAAGTACCTAAATAAGGGACTAAGGGATGCAGAAGTCAAAACTGGGAATACAGAGCAGTAATTAAGGATTAGTTAAGCTTGGTTCTACGTTTCCCCTCCTTCAATATTCAAACGAAATTATTTTTACTTAGGTCCTGGTGGAAAAAAAATCAGAGGTATTTGAATGACTGAACTTCAATTAGCAACATGAAAATGTTTAGACATGCACATGAATGTTTGCAGGGCATATTAAATTTATATGCCACACATTGAAAAACAAACAAAATGACAAGTTTATAAAATGTAGGATTCAAATAGAGACATAATTTTGCATTTGCTCCAGTGAATAAAATTTGAACTTTGTTGTTAATGCTGACTATTTGGATTAGCTAGAAGCATTAATTTATTATTGTGATAATAATAACCTGGAAAAAAAATCATTTTTATTTACTACTTTTTTTTCCTTCATCATCTGCAGAAGGCTTCTGTCATGAAATTTGTACCTGAAATTTCAGGGAAACTAGAGACAATAATCACCTATCGTAATAAAATAATTGGAAAGTTTAGTGCAAATGGCCATCATGATCATTAAGAAAGAATTTTTAAATTATTGAGACAGCATTTATTTACATCAAGAGCAAATATATTCCAATCTATTTAATACATTTTGTCATTTATATACCACAGTCTTGACTTACATGAAACTTATTAGAGGTTATTGGTCATTTTTAAGTTTGGCATTATATTTGTCCTTGGCTTTACAGGAAAAAAAATAAAATTAAACCCAAAAATTAGTAGGCTATCACCTGACGGATTTAAAAAAATAAATGGTATTGCCCTTTCATTGCTTTGTCTTTCATTACATATTGTTAAAATGAATGAAAAGAAAGAAAGTGATTGGTTTTTTACAATGGCAGAACTCCACAGCTTGACATGAATGGAAATTTTATGGATGGAGGTTTAATTTTTTTATGGATGTCATCCATCTGGACTTTTGCAAGACCTTTGACATAGTCCCCCACAACATCTTACTTGCCAAGTTGGAGAGATACAGATTTGATGGGCAGACTGTCCAGTAGATAAGGAATTAGATGGATGATCACATCCAGAAAGGTAGGGCTCAATGACTCAAAAGCCAGATGGAGATCAGTCACAAGAGTCCCTCAGGGGCAGTACTGTTTAATATTTTTATCAATGATATAGACAGTAGGATCAAGTGCACCATCATCAAGTTTGCAGATGACACCAAGCTGAGTGGTGCTGTCAATATGCTAGATGGACAGGATGTCATCCAGAAAGACCTGGACAAGCTGGAGAGGTGGACCCAGGCGAACCTCAAGGAGTTCAGCAAGACCCAGGTCAAGGTCCTGCATCTGGGTGAAAACAATCCTCATTATCAATACAGGCTGGAGGAGGAGGTGATAGAAAGCAGCCCTGTGGAAAAGGACTTGGGAGTTCTGGTGGATGAGAAACTGGACATGAGCCAGCAGTGTGCACTTGCAGCACAGAAGGCCAACTGCATCCTAGTCTGCATCAAAAGAACCGTGGCCAGCAGATCAAGAAAGGTTATTTTGCCACTTTATTCTGCTCAGGTAAGTGCTTACCTGGAGCACTGTGTGCAGGTCTGGTCCCTTCAACACAAGAAGGACATGGACGTGATGGAGTGGGTTCAGAGGAGAGCCATGAAAATGATCAGGGGCTGGAACACCTCTTCTGGGAGGTCAGGCTCATGGTGCTGGGGTTGTTCAGCATGGAGAAGAGGAGGCTCCAGGGAGATGTAATAGTGGTCTTCCTGTACCTGAAGGCTGGAAAGGGACTGCTTACAAATGCCTGTAGTGATAGGACGAGGGACAATGGTTTTAAACTAGTGAAGAGATTTAAGTTTGACATTAGGAGGAAATTCTTTACCATGAGGGCCATGGAACATTGGAACAGGTTTCCCAGGGAGGTAGTTGATGTCACATCCTTGGAGATATTCACGGTCAGTCTAGACAGGGCTCTGGGCAACCAGATCTAATGGAGGATGTCTCTGCTGACTGCAGAAAGGGTTGGACTAGATGACCTCTGGAGGTCCTTTCCAACCCAAACCGCTCAATGATTCTATTATTCTGTGATTCCATGATTGTAATTTAATATTTTGTTCCCTGAAAGGACAATCAAGGATACGTTTTCTGTCAAATATTCAATGCAAATCATTTCACTATGGTGGAATATACATTGTTATTCTATGTATATAATTCAAAAAGTGGCTAAAGAGATCAATGTGATATACTATGTTATCAAAAAAAAAATGACATAATATGCCTTTTAAAAATCCACTGGTTAATGTGGCAGATAAAAAGAATCAACTATGATACAGCACAGCTGTCGAAACCAGATGTAAATGGACATGTAAATTATCTGCCTTATGTTATGCACCTTCTCATTGCTAAGAATATTCTCAAAATAGTACTAAAGATAGCAGATCTTTCAAAGAACATTCAGGCATTTAAGAAACTTCAGAAAGTGCTTTAATAAGTTTTAAATCTTTCTTTCTGGCCCACACATTAAACATTAGAAATACATTACTAACTGACTTGTTGCAATAACAGCTTCAAGTTCCAAGTACAACATGGAGTAGGAAATCATCGATTTTGACTTTTCAACAGTGTCTCTGTTTCTAGAAGCAGAGTGACACAGTGAGCATCAGAGCTTGGAACACCAAATATATGATTAACACATAGAATCATAGAATCATAGAATGGTTTGGGTTGGAAGAGACCTCCAATTGTCATCATCTAGTCCAACTCTCCTGTAGTGAATAGGGTCATCCTCTATTAGATCCTCTATTAAAAGCCAGTGCAGGTGGCTTTTCCTAGTCATTTATTAAGTAACAAACAAAGTTGTGGGTCCAAGCAGCCTTATGCATAATTTTGCCATCACATGTAGCTTGACTATGAGTCAATCAGTTTACCTGATAAATATGGCAGCCTATGTAAGCCTTCTTTGAACTTTCCCTACTAGGCAGCATGACTGCATGGCACTGATCTCTTCTTTAGCTGAGGCACCTTTCAATGTTACTACTTGAGACAGACAGACTTTACCAATGGCAGACCTTTGGTAAGTGACCAATATCACACATAACCTTGTAATATGGTAACCTGGATTTGTGCCTTGGTAATTTTGATTTTTTTTTCTTCATAACTTCAGTTTGTGCCTTGGTAACTTGGATTCTGTCTTGGTAACTTTGATTTGTGCCTTGGTAATTTTCAATCATTGTTATGATAATTGTGCTGTACAGTAATCGATCAAACCTTGTCACTGCACTCCTTAAGCTGCACTTTTATGACATCATATTAAACCCATTTCTGCTAACACCTTTGACAATGATCTGAATAACCCATTTTCAAAAAATGTTCCTAAGTCTTGTAATTGCAGAGTGGCCCTTGTTACTCTCAGGATCTCCCTTCATAATTTCATTTGTGCCTGAGTGGATGAGCAGCATGGAAAAATAGTTTGAGGGCTGGACAGCCTCAGCAGTTTCTTCCATACCACTCCTTGTCAGTGCCCATAAAGGAATAAATGACCCTAGACAGCAAGTCGAGTATACAGATGCAGATGCAGATCTCCACCATAGCAGCTGGTGGTTTTCTGTCATTGTCACCCACCACTTCCCCTTGGTGCATATGCACAGTTCAGGCCTGTCACACCGTGATGGCTCCTCAGGCAGAACTTTCTCCCCTCTGTATGGTACCAGGGCATTGAACTATTGTGCAGTTGCAGTTTTCTTGCTACAACTCACATGCTCCCATGCTGCTCCACAGTGGTAAATGGATCCTTCTGTTGGCATCAAGCAATACAATGTGTGACCTTCTGTAACATGTTTAACTTTCAGCTCAGGAGGTTTTTCTTCATAGTCCTTTGGCTCCCATTAGAAAAACTGACAAGTTAGTTTTCTTCTATTTGCAATTCTACATAGAGTTTAAACATAACAGACACTCTAAAAAGACTGTATTCCCCTGAATGCCATAAACAGGAGCAATACTTCAGCATGCTACACTGAAGCACACCTAGATGCTTTGTGTATTCCCTGTTCATCAACTGCTAGTTTCCATTCTGTTTCTGAATAAAATATTGACGTGGTTAACACAAAAGGAATCATTCCTGCAGCTCTGGTTACTCTGCACCTTTCTACCTCAATGACTTTCCAATTCATTTCAAATGTTGGTAGACTGCATTTTTCCATCAAGGTGCCTCTGAGAATTTCTCTGCCTCTGCTATTGTTTATCTCCATATTTGTCTTGTTTATCTGTGGAACACAACAAAACTCAGTGTGAACTGCATGATGATGTGTAATAGGACATTCTGCAATAACATGGACTGCCTAGGGAACAGACTGTAAAGAGACATTTCTGAAGAAATATTTTCAGAGGTATAATTTCAGCTTCCAGTGCTCTATTCCTGAAAGCAGAAACTGAAACAATTTAAAAAAAAATTAAATTAACATTGTTCAAAATTATGTTAGTAAGGCTTCCAGAAAAATATTAGTTGAGTAATTTCTTCAGGTCATGTTGTCTTTGGTTTCACTGGTGCTCCACTGATTCACAAGTTACTATTGTACCTGTGAGATTTTCAAACACCTCTCAAAGTAGTACCCAGTATCTTGTAATTTTTCCATATTTTGTTCTTAGGAGATTGCAGTTACATAGGCTCTACTGATATGTGTCCCAGTGTACAGAAACATGTTCTGAATTGGCAAGATATTTTCACTATTAATCATTCACTTAATATTCATATGATCCAACCCCCAGTGTTTTCTTAAAAAAAAAAATTCTTTACATAGACCTCAAAAAGTAATTGCAGACAAAAACACCACAGTAAGTTTTTACCTTCTTTCAGAGTTCTTCAAGGTCTGATTTATTTTGTTTAATATTTGAATTTACATAGTATGTATACTATGGATTTCCTCTTTTGTTTTTGTTGTTTTGTTGTTGTTGTTTGTTTCTGTTTTATTGTTTTAAATTTTTGAAGTCAAGTTGTTGCGTGAAAATACTTCCTGTGTATTACAGATGTTTATTATACCAGCATCTTTATTTTTATTAATGGTATTGTTAATCAAACGAAAAACAGCACTAGGTTAGTGTAACAAGATCTATTAAATTATATTGATTATCAACAGATGTACTTCCAGTGAATTTTCTTTTTAATTAAAAAACTCAATACTAATTTGATAAATGTAATTACTTGAACTATCTTATTAATGCTTTAAAATATATATTTTTTTTACTGTTGGCCCAACATTGCAGAATCACAGAATCAACCAGGTTAGAAGAGACCTCCAAGATCATCCAGTCCAACCTATCACCCAGCCCTATTCAATCAACTAGACCACGGCACTAAGTGCCTCATCCAGTCTTTTCTTGAACATCTCCAGGGACAGTGACTCCGTCACCCCCCTGGGCAGCCCATTCCAATGGGCAACCACTCTCTGTGAAGAACTTCCTCCTAATATTCAGCCTATACCTACTCTGGCACAATTTGAGATTATGTCCCCTCATTCTGCTGCTCGTTGCCTGGGAGAAGACACCAACTCCCACTTGGCTACAACCTCCCTTCAGGTAGCTGTAGACAGCAATAAGGTCACCCCTGAGCCTCTTCTTCTCCAGGCATAACAACCCCAGCTCCCTCAGCCTCTCCTCATAGGGTTTGTGTTCCAGGCCCCTCCCCAGCTTCGTTGCCCTTCTCTGGACATGCTCCAGTACCTCAACATCTCTCTTGAATTGAGGAGCCCAGAACTGGACACAGTACTCAAGGTGTGGCCTGACCAGTGATGAGTACAGGGGAAGAATAACCTCCCTTGTCCTGCTGGCTACACTATTCCTGATACAAACCAGGATGCCATTGGCTCTCTTGGCCACCTGGGCACACTGCTGGCTCATGTTCAGCCTACTGTCAACCAGCAGCCCCAGGTCCCTTCCTGCCTGGCTGCTCTCCAGCCACTCTGTCCCCAGCCTGTAGAGCTGCCTGGGGTTGTTGTGGCCAAAGTGTAGAACCTTGCACTTAGCCTTATTAAATCTCATCTCATTGGCCTCTGCCCACTCATCCAGCCTGTCAAGTTCCCTCTGCAGGCTCTTCCTACCCTCCAACAGATCAACACCTGCTCCTAACTTGGTGTCACTTGGAAACTTACTGATGATGGATTCAATCCACTCATCCAGATCATCAATAAAGATATTGAACAGGATGGGGCCCAGCACTGATCTCTGGGGGACACCACTAGTGACTGGCTGCCAAATGGATGTGGCACCGTGCTTTATTTATTCCCCTTTTTCATCCTTTCCAGCCTTAACTCGGAAACTTCTAAACATTTCTGTGAACAAGCAGAATTCAAAATCTAAAAAAGACAGTGGCTAGTGCATTAAAAATTCCTAAATTTCTGCTTGAATAGATAATTTTAAAAGAAAATCTAATCTGTTGTTTAACATGCTTCTCAGCTATTAATGTAAAAAGTGAACTTCAAATACATAATCTGGCATTTTTCAGAGACACAGAATGTGAATACTACCATGACTTTCCCTTGACATACCTCCATAGTACCATGTATACCCTTTATAACTACTGGATTAATTTGAGTAAACTACAAAAATATGTCTCTATTGGACTAGGAACATCAGAAGCACATCATTTTCAGTCATCTTTGTTCTTCATTATTCAGTGAGCAACCTTAGCTTACTTAATGTAGCAAGATAAAATTATTTTGGGATATTAGTTGAACGGTTCTGCATCAGTGTTTTTTAATTATAAAACTACTTTTTCTGTAAGTTAAAAATAAAATTATTACTACAGAGTTTTGGCTCATGGAAATGTAAAATCATTATGTTATTTATCAGTTCTAATCTTCAACTTTGATTAGAGAGTAAGAATTTTGTGATTTTTTTTTTTCAATTTTAAAGACACTACCTTCAAAATATCTTAGACGTCAGAGAATGGCAAGGTTGGGCAGGAAAATGGAAGCCAAGGGTGAGAGATGCCAGTAGAGCAGAAGCCCTCCAAGGTGTGCAATCCCACAGCATCTGACCAATAGAGAAAGGCTGTGACAGGAATAGCAACCAGAGTGCCTGCTGGCCAGGCAAAACCTCAGTGACTAGACAGCCTTAAGGCTGCATCCAAAGACTGTGCCCAAAGGCCAGGGCCAGGACCAGGATCAGGAAAGTACAACTGCAACCTTACTCCAGCTGTATCCCAGAGTGATTGCCTCCATGGAAATGCTGCTCCCAGCTGAAGTGGAGAAGGTGCCAGACAAGGTTGCTGCAGTTCCTTCTCACCCATCCTTTCTTGATCACCTGATTGTGACAGAGCTGCGCTGTATCAAGCAACATTTAACACAGACTAACAAGCACTTGGATGACATGACATGCTCAGGGCCAAACACTAAGATTTGGCTCTTAGCACTGCCTACTTTCAGAAGGAAACTCATTTTTCATGAGTGCACATTTTTCTAGAATATTACTTTGTATAGTATAACATGATGTGACACGACCACATGACAAGATGCTAGCCCCCTGACAAAATATTTTGGACAAAAAGCTGCTTGTAACTCAGGAGAGCTTCATTCAATTCATACATTCAGACTGAAGGTATCATAGAAGCCTTATTGCAACAGAAATGTCTTGCACCTGTTCTTTTAACAGATACAGATGCAAACAGTGGGATGCTGTCTCTTTAGCAGAAGGGCAGAAGATACTTACATTACCCTGTGCAAATAACAAACTACAGGATATGTACTAAGGCAATGCACAATTTAATATCAAAAATAAAACAAGCAAAATCTTTACTGTATCATAAAATGTTACCTTTACATTAAATCTTTGCTTTTCAGTCTTTGATTTCTACATCTATATAAAAGCATAATAAACCACTTATCACATCATGGTATTAAAGAGGAATATACTGAAAAATATCTCTCATTAGAGGGAACACAGTGAAGAGCAATACACAAGAATGAGAATAAAGAAACTACATATACAAGAGCAAGTAAAAATGGGCATATCTGCATTTCAGAAATTAAGTAATTTGTCATGACCTCTCCATTTCCCTTTCTGGAGTTTAGAGGAGTCATTGGCATGTCTTTAACTTCTGCTAGGAAAAAAAAAATGACATATTTTTGGTTAGGATTAAACATATTTGGGACATTACCCAAATGTAAGTCTTAAGAAAAGTATATATTGAGAAAAAATAAATAAATATTTTTAGAAATGTATTCAGTCTTTGAAGCTTTATTACTTCTAGTCCTTTGGTTGTTGATTGAAGTAGAAGTGTTGCATAAAGCCCTGGCAACTGGTCCAAATTCAGAGTCAGCCATGTTTTGAGCAGGAGGTTCTACTCTATAGATAGCTCCTCAGTTGTCTTCATATTTGCTTGATTCTATTATTTATAAAATCCAAAAACATTTTCATCACCATTGCTATTTATTTGCAGTCCAATGAATTAATTTATTCTGTGACAGTTTTAAGGTTACCAGAATAACAAAGCTTTCATTAAAATGGGGGGATTTTTTTTTTTTATAAAAAGAAGGAGGCAATTACCAATTTGTTTAATTTTTCTGTTACTGTGTTTTTCATGCTGACTTGAAACTTCCTAAATCTTACAGACGTCCCTACATCTGTGACGTTTTTGTCCACCAAAATTACTTTAAATAGACATAGAAATGCACTAGAAATTAAAAGACAGATTTTCCATTCAAGGCAAATGTAATCCAAATATTTATTTATTTACACCTATAATTTCAATTTCTGTTTACTGTTCTTAGAATCAGTGTCATTATGGATTAGCTGCAACTGGAAAAAACCTTCTCACATACAACTGATTCTTTAATTTGTTCATGTTTCTGTTGGCAGAATTTGTCATGAAGATCTTGTTTTCAAATATGTTTGCATTTACTTGACAAGTTTTGTGTGAAAGAATAAAACAAAACAAAACATAAACCAAATTCCCTATGGCTTGCTAGTTAACTACCCCTCCTAGGGATTCTATGTTCAAAAGCTAATGTTCCATCTGTGTAACTCAATATATTTTTTCCACCTGAAATCATGTATGTAATTAAATGAATCCCAGCATCACATTTAGCATTTGAATAGTCAAATGAATAAACATTCTCTTTCACAAATAGTTGCAGATGAAAATCAGAAGTGATTGGAAAACCTGTCAAAATGAAAATAAAATAAACCTAGCCATATATTGAGGACTGGAAAAGTTACAGTGTAGTTGAAGGTATGTCTCTATATAGGGTTCTCCAAACCTAAAGATGGGCAGGTTTTTTTAGAACAGGGACAGACTTAGACTCTGCATTGTGTATATACATTTTTGAGGAAGGTTTGGAAATGTAGAAAGATATGTATGGCAGAATAAGGAATGAGTGTGTTACCTAGATACTATGGGATGATGCATACCTGAAAACATCACTGACACTAACAAGGTATTTTCTACAACTGCCCTGCTTGAACTGACTAAATTAACACAGCATTTGTTTTCAAACAAAGCACAAATGAACTTGTTATGTGACTGCTGTAAACTTCACTAACTCATTGCACATTTGGGATGTGGAGATCAAAGAGTGGCAGGAGTCTCAGGAACAACCACTGATTTGCCTTAGATAAAGAAATTGTCCTGGGACTTGGTAGCTTCCACAACTTCTGCCAACAGTCCAACAGATAGTGAAGATAATCACCCCTTGTAGTGGAAACTCCATACTTTGATTTCAAATCCACCTTGAAGAGGAAGCCCAATGTGGAAAAGTTGTGCATTGAGATTGGTACTGGTTGCCCTGGATCCATGATGCAGTCCAATCCAGATGGAAGGAGCTGGGGAGACCATTAGAAATGTAGCTTGAGAGGCAAGGAGGGTAAAAGAGAGAGACTGTGTGTACCTGTTGGAATAAAAATCTCCCCATTCTCTGCTCACTTTTCTTAGTAAATAAAAGTTAGATTAAATAGCACAGTTGTTGCAGTAATGCCACCCACAATTTCCCTGTGACATTAGGAATGCATTTGAGGGACTATTAAGATCTGGAGCTCTCCAGTAATGTATAGTATATAGTAGAATCAGATGCTGCATGATAGCAGTAGAGAAGTATGAGAGCAGAAAAACACCCAATTAAGTTTCCTTTATCCTTCCCTATAAATGTTATAGAGACGGGACAGATAAGGCAGTTTATTTTAACTATCTAGAGAATTAAGGAAATTAAAAATTTTGGAGAAAACAAAACAAAACTCTATGTGTTTAAAAAGACAATCTGAAAGAGAGAATAAATGAACAAAGAAAATAGTCTGATGAAGTAAAAATACCACATCTGCATTGGGAACTGCAATATCAATCATGTCCGAACAATTTTAAAGGAAGGAAAGTAACAGTGACAAAATAATTTCTAATTAAGGAGGAGAAATTAAGTTCTGTCATTAAAAAAAAAAAAAAGCTACCATAAAATTTAATTAGATCTTCCTATTACCTAGTAGAGGATGTCTGGATGCTCATTAGTTCTATGTGTGGAAGTTTAAACTTTTTCTTTTCATTTTTTATATAATAAAGTTAAAGAAAATAATTTTAACAAGAAAAATAATGGTAAATTTATTATGTTAATTTAACTAAAGTTATTGGGACATTTGGAAACAGGAAATACTTCTAGTAACCAAATATTTAAATAGAAAATGCTTACTTGAATAGTATACATCTTTAAGTAGTTGCAAATTGATTTTTTTGGTAAAAAGATGAGAATTCATGTTTTTACTGATTATTAAAGGTTTTTTATCTCTTCTATTGACATAACCAGATTTTACACATGAAAAAATGCATACTCTGTCTCTTTCAGATTCTGACTTGAAGGTAGTTATACAATATATGCAAGGGAGAAAGTATTAAGAAACACAGAACCTTGTTTTGAAGCTCCCTAAGCAAGCTAATTAGAACCCAATTTGATTTTAAACAATTATGCATAACATTCTTCATTAAGGATGGAAGCATTTAACTAACTAATTCTCATTGCTAACCTGTTACAGAATAAAATGCTGATTCATGATGGTGATAGACAAGCCCCATTGTGAAATTTGACAGGGGTCTGTTCTGGCAGAAGGCTTCTCAGCGGGAAAATGTAGGCATATTGGAAGAGGAAAGTCTGCTCCAGCTGGTCAGGATCCAGATTTGTGTCATTCCAGTCTAACAAGAATCATCCCTAACTCCCTTGAGGTAGGGACCAATTATAGCTGGTCATTTCTTCAGCTGCATATATGATCTCTTGGTAAACACATACACTTAATAAGCTGACTCAGTAAATATTTACTTCTTGACATTACAGGCAAACAAAATATTTTCTTTTGATTTAAGAAAAGTCAAGTCACATCCTTCCACTTTAAAGGTTTTGTTCTGATCAACATTAGGTCTTGGCAGGTGAAGTTTTTAATTGGCACTCCAAAGCTGTTCCAACCATTTAAAATGGGCTGATGTAAGTAGATATCACAAATTCAGCACGTTTTAGCAACATATGTAAAAATATATTTTTAGCTATCAGATGAAATGTTTGGGAGACTTTTTCTTATTGCTGTTGTTTTGGGGTTTTCTTGTTTTTTCTTCCATCTCCAAATCAGTCACTTCAAGATGATTGTGTTATGTAACTCACATTTTATATCAGTTTGCTTCTGTTATCAATTAAAGTATATGATTTTAAAAATTTTAACTGACTTTATGTTAGTGGTGTTATCTGTGCTCAAGTGAGCCCCCAGCTTCTTTTTAGACAGAAAAATGAGAAGTTATTTGCACACAAGTGTATGACTATATACAGTTACATAGACATATATACACACATATATATAAAAATATATATCCATATGCCATGTACAATTATATACACACACACATGCAACTATTTGCATATTTATATACCATGTGAAATATCCTCAGATGTCATGATTTCAAACAAAAATCTACATCTGGGAATATCTCCTCAAAGACCATGCTTAGTGGAGGTGTTGCAGTCTGAAAAAAAAAAGATACTTTAGGTTTAAGGATTTTATAATTCAAAACTTGTGTGTTAACATATTCTAAGTGCTACCTATTCAATGGAAATATTTCAAACCTTCCATGTTTAAAACCATATATTTTACAAATCCCGGTCAAGATATGCTACATGGAGAGCAGATCAATTGAAGGATCCTTGGTTATCTTTCATATAGACTTAGCTTTTGACTGATGTGTAGCTGTATAGCCATTCTGTGCCTAAATTTCTATCAGAAGTGTTTTCCAGCTGACAGACTTCTTGCTTCTGAATGTACTTAACCAAATATCAGAAAACCTGATTAGTTAGAGGTTTAGCTGACACTTTATAAACATTGGAAAAAAACCCTTGATTTTCTTTCATCTGTGATAATTATTTATTTTCCCAGACCCTTCCAACTCCTCAAACCAACAATTACAGTGAGCTTTGGTCTAAAAAATACACGTCCATTGAGGATGACATGACAACATCATGAAGTACAACAAGGCCAAATGCAAGGTACTGAATCTGTGTCAGGGCAATCCCAAGCACCAATATAGGCTGGGCAGGGACTGGCTTGAGAGCAGCCCTGAAAAAAGGGACTTGGGGATGGTGGTAGGGGAGATGCTCAACATGAGCCACCAGTGTGCACTTGCAGCCCAGAAAGCCAATTGTATCCTGGGCTGCATCAAGAGAAGCATAGTCAGCAGGTCGAGAGAGGTGATTCTCCCCCTCTACTCTGCTTTGGTGAGACCCCACCTGGAGTACTACATCCAGTTGTGCAGCCCCTATTACAAGAAGAATCTAGAGATGCTGGAATGTATCCAGAGAAGGGCCATGAGGATGATCAGAGCTGGAGCACCTCTCCTATGAGGAGAGACTGAAAGAGGTTGGGGCTGTTCAGTCTGGAGGAGAAGGCTCCGAGGAGAGCTTCTTGTGGCCTTCCATTATCTTAATGGGGCCTACAACAAAGCTGGGGGGAGACCTTTCTAGGTCATCAGGTAGAGATAGGACTAGGGGGAATGGAACAAATCTAAAAGTGGGTAAATTCAGATTGGATGTTAGGAAGTTTTACACCGTGATGGTGGTGAGACACTCGAACAGGTTGCCCAGAGAGGTGGTAGAAGCCCCATCCCTGGAGGTGTTTAAGGCCAGGCTGGATTTGGCTCTGGCCAGCCTGATCTAGTGTGAGGTGTCCCTGCCCATGACAGGGGGCTTGGAACTAGGTGATTCTTGAGGTCCTTTCCAACCTTAACAATTCTATGATTCTATGAGAAGGCAGTCAGGTGGAGTAAGGAAGAAATGGGTTAATATTTTGATGGGGAAGTCAAGGTATGGGATTATACTGCCCCTTTCTTAAACTTCTTTGAAATATTCCATATGAACACAGTGTGGTGAAGGCTGCATATGCCCAGAATTATGCCCCAAACATTGCCAAAACTTGTCCCTACATGTTTTGCTCAAGCCTCTCCTTTAGGAGTGGGTACTAAGCCAAAGCTGCGATAACAAAGGGCCAGGCACCACCAAGCTGGGGTAAACAACCCAACTTGCCTTTTTGGGGTAAACAAGATCATGCACCCACCTTGTGGGATGCTTGTGCTTCTTCCAAGTTTGGGCATAATTCTGACCACATGCTCTGTCATTGGCTAGTGGTGTCTACCTAGTTTAACTATGGGCTAAATGCAAGCATCAAGCATGTATAAATATTACCTAACTTGTAAACAAGTGTCTCTTTTGCTGTTTCACTCTTGCTTTATTGCTTTTGCTGTTGCTTTGCTCTTGTCCATGTGTTCTGCCTTTGTCTGCAGTCTATGTAGTTTTGTAAATATGTGCTTTATAAGGCAGCACCTCTGTTATGCCTGGAGCCATAGTTTGTGATCAGTCTGGAAGGAAATGAAGCTGTATTTAGAGGCAAAACTACAATCTATGATGAAATGCAATGAATATGTGCAAATATACATTATTCACAACATTTACAAATATGTACAATCAACAGAAAAACAAGAAAGCCCCCAGGCCTCCCTCGAGGGGCTGTGCTTCTTTCCCAAGGGGCCTCCCCTGCCCCTGCTTTCTACAGAGAAAGCAAGGAGGGGAGAAAGCAAAGAGGGGAGAAAGCAAAGAGGGAAGAAAGCCAAGAAGCCAAGAGGCCCGTCAGACTTAGTTTGTCAAGGTCAGCATGTGGGTGTGTGTTATCTTCAGCCAGAAAGACTGAGCAGGCAGACTGAGAGAAGACTGCGAGACTGCCCGACTACCCAACCTTGTTGAGTAGTGATTCTTAAACATTTCTATCTCTCTAGTGGAAGTGTTTAGAATAATCATTACTTTGCTTTCTTGCACCAAGTAGTGATTTATTTATGTTCTTTCACTATCTCTGCTTGAACTTTGTGAGAAGAGAAGTTAAAGACAGTCTTAGAACTATCACAAGCAGTATCAACAGGAAATTTAGTGCTACTCAGGATAACACTGAAAAGAATGACTACCTCTTTAATTACACCAACTAAGACTTGTTACTAAATTTCAATGATTCCACACATAAATCTCTGATCAATAGCACATAAAAACAGTTATGAAAAGAAACCCTGAAACTATTTAATTTTTTGTGAACTTCTAATGTAATAAAATCAACTTGAAATAGCAGAGCATGAATTAAGACACCCCCCCCCAAAAAAAAGGAAAATTCAATGCTTTTCCAAAGTTATGAATCTCTGTTTTTAAATTGCTACCATAGAAATACTAGTTGAACATGTTTTAGTATAATTAGCTTCATTACGTAAGAAAAAATGTGCAAGTTCGCTTGACCAATGCCACTGCTGACCCAAAACACATTTTACATTCAAAGGCTGTGAAACTATCCTAACCTGGTGATATAAAAAAGAATCTATACAGGAAAAAAAAAAACTTATCAAACAAAAACAGTTGACTAGATAATTTTTTTCTAACTCTGTAAAAAATAAAAATTGTAAAGGCAGTGGATTTGAAAACAGACTGAAATGGTCTGACTGGCAGAGACAAATGCTAGAGAAGGCTCCAGACTATGATTCTCACCTATGTTAAGCTCCAGTCTGTATTTGAATAATTCAAAAGAGGCACTTCCTCGGGTGGATTTTGTTTTGGAAGACCTGAATTACTGTTTACTTTGCTCAGACTGAGCATGGTTGTCCCCTCTTCCATTGCAGCATCACGGTAATCTGTCCTCTGGAATTAAAAGTGGGAAAGAGATCTAAAGGATCTAGGAAGCTGCCTTTCCCCTCAACTTCCATCCCATCACACTCACATACTCGACACTTCAGTCTAAACCTTGTCAAATGCCAATTTTTTAAATTTTTTCTTTTAACAAAACAAAGCAAATTTAACAAGATTTGCTTCCTAGGTACTTTTTCTGGTTTTCTTTATAATTATACTTGTTTGTCATGAGTTTTCTCTTTGATGTTCATACTTCTTCTGAACCTTCTTTAATTTATTTCTATTTCATTACCAAAGTATTCTTTTCTCTGCCTTATCACAGGTTTGATAATGCTCACCCGCTTACCCTCATTGCTTCTTAATATTTAATATTACAACCCAAAACACAGAGTCGAAGGGACTGTGTTCTTACCTACTTGTCATGGGTTGAGTTACTCAAAGTCGTCCCATACTCATGCCAGTTTCAAAACAGAAACGCTGGCTGGAGCAAAGTATTGAAGTTCAGATTGTAACATGAGAGGATTCCTGTTTCAGTTTTGCTTTTGAGTTCTGAGTTTGGGGTGTTGCTCTCTTCTGTGAGATGGTAGCAGAAGAGAAGAGGGAGCAGTGGGTAGTTAGCTCGTTGGCCTCTGCTTGTTGCTTTCTGCATTTTGCTGAGCTTTTTCTGCAAATAGGCTAAGGTGATTTTTGCATTGTAGTGTCTCATTTTTCACATTACAACACTTTATCCCATCTCTTTATCTCAAACTGGAGGGTCATAGGGGTAAAACTGCTTTCATGGTTCTATGTTTTCATTAAGTATTTAGATGTTCCTTGAAGAAGACATCTGAAGCTACTCAAAATCCCAGTTCATTCAGTCTTATCATGATGTAGTGGTTTGAAAAAAGGGACACTGATATTCTCCACTACCAGAAATCATGAATTTACACTGTTTTTATGACTTTAGGGTGTTACCAATCTGAACAGGGGAATCTGGGTCTCTCTCATTCTTTCCAGGTTTTGAGCATGTGAGTCTTTTTGCTTGTTTTCAGGATTTCTGGACTGTACATTTTTACCTTTTCCTTTCTTTCTGTCTGATGTAATCTGATACTTTTGTAGTGGAGGAGTAAATATTTGTAAATCAACTAGAAAAACTCTCCCTACCTTTTTTTTTTCCCTCCCTGACTTATCGCTTGGTAAGAGGAGAGGAAGAAGGCAGAAGGGGGATAGGCGGTGGAGGGGGAGCACTAAAACCATAACATATGGTCTGTAAGCTTACTGTATAAAGCAGTTATTATCTTTATTTCTGTCAATTTCTTACCCTTTTTTTCCCCTCCAGAAGAGCTAGAGTAGCTCAAGAAACAAACTTTTTGCAGAATTAAGGAGAACAGCTAAATGACTGATGTTAGCCATTAAACTGAGAAGCTTACTGCAAGACTGATTTTATCATTATTCAAATTTTCTCCCAAGAGTATTACTCTATGAAATGTTCTACTCACTAAAGAAAGGTGGGTTTTATTATGTTGTTATTACTTTCTGGTCTCCTACATTGCAAGACTGTCTTACCTTTCATGTGTGAAAAATATTTTATTTATTCCTCTAACAATTTCAGAAGAATAATGGACCAGATGATCAGCACACACAGTTTTAATGTTCTAACCTAAGAACAGGACTTCAGTAATACCCAGCTTGATTTATGAAAGTTTTCCTTTCAAATATTTTTGCATACTCATAAATAATTCTGATGATTGTTTGACATTCGAAGAATTTGAAAAAAAAAATTCTTCCTTTATTCACAGCGTCGAACATCAAGAAGAATAATTTTGAAGTTACAAGAACAGTTGTCGTGCAACATTAGTCTAAAAAGACAAGTCTACTACCAAAAAACCATATAAAATACAAAGTAACATTTAGGCACATTTTTCATTTGCATTTATATTCTTTATTATTTTGTTACAAAAGTCAAAATTTACTTTTTTTTTGGGGGGGGGGAGTAGGAGAGGGGACTATTCTCGTTATTAATACCTTATTCATTAACACTTCAAACTGCCTTTTCAATAATCATAATAAAAGAGTTAATAGGTGAAGAGAACACAAGCATGAGTTGAAGAAATTTTTCCATGTTACTTATCTGTGATGTATCAAATCTAAAAAGATTGTGTCTACTTTCTAATGAAGTACTCTAGATGACCTAAAAATGTTTCTCAGCAAGAACCTATTGAATAAAAGTTATGTTGTATTTTTATGAATATAACGCATAATCTATTTTTTCTTATTTTAATTAATTCCATAGTAATACAAATATTTTCTATAAAATTCCATGTCTTCATCTAAAAGTTTTGCTGACAATTATAACACTGCCATTTCTTTGCCAAACTGAAGGCCTTTTCCCTGTTTTGTGGAACATTTTCAAGAAGTGATTTTGATTATGCTCATTAAATTGGAAAATGCTCCAGATGTTGCTGCTTGAGTTGTCTGTTCATGAAAAAATGTATTTTTAATGTATTAAGGCACATCATTCAAAGCTACTCTCTCTTAAATTTACACTTGCTATGGGCTTTGCCTGTGAAGTCTCTGATTCACTTGAAGGCTCTCGGTTTACAAATCATAATACTATAAAAGCTGTAATAACAGGCAGTATGAATCTGCAATACTGAATTGCAATTAATTTATCATTAGCTGAAGTGATGGAATTTATTCAGTTCAACACACATAAGTAGGCTTTTCCAGGCAGACATAATTAGGCTTTTTGGTTTACTTATTTATTACCTTTCTGAGGTCTTCTGGAATATTTTATTGCCTTCTAGTATCATTCATTTAATAGGAGCTCCAAATTCAATTCGGATTAATCTGTCTACTCCCGAACCCTGAAAAGAGTGTGCTCAGCAAAGTAAGATTCCCAAAGTATGTATGCACAGTCGCTATAGAGGCACTGAGTCACTGAAGACTAATAAGTGTCATTGAAAACACCTTACATCTGAACTTAAAATTGAGCTTAGTGCATGACCATGAAAAAAAATCCTGTAAGATTTTCTTTTTTTCTCTTTCTTTTTTTTTTTTTTCCCCTCAAAAAATTCTCTCGGACTAAGAAGTCAAACTCAATAAGGTGATAAAAGAACTGAAATGTGAAATTTATCACTGACTTGTATATCTACTTCTCTTTATGCATATATTACAAAATGACTAAAATTAAATACAATGGATTTATCAAAAGAAAAATTTTCAATTTTTATGCCATTTTATTAGAAGCTATTAATTAACTTATTTTGGAGATAAATTAGAGTTTCATACTAGAATTTAATGCATACAAATCTAACTTTCTTTTGCCCTGCTCTTCAAGGTATTTAAGATAGGAAAATTAACAGCAGTTAATTAAACAGTTCCCTTTTATTTCATGCGAAATCCCTAACTCTGTGTCTTTAGATCTTCAGCTATCCTGACATTGAAACATCCATGATATATGTCTTAAATTATTGTAAGTAAAAATAACTTTTTATTGTTTCTTTTATTTGAAATTACAGAAATTAGAAAATCTGAGGCAATAGCTCAGAGCACTTTTGCCACTCTGACAGAAGTGCACCACTATGAGATAGTCACATAAAGAAACATACCAAAATATTAAGATCACAAGGCTACAGGATCACAGGATGTCAGGTGTTGGAAGGAACCCAAAGAGACCATCAACCCTGCTGCCAGAGCAGGACCATACAATCTAGCTCCTGTCACAGAGAAACACATCCAGTCAGGCCTTGAAAGTCTCCAGAGAAGACTTCACAACCTCTCTGGGGAGCCTGTTCCAGTGATATTTTGGAATGCATTGGAATACTGTATACAGTAAAAATTACATTTATGTTTGCCACATTTTCTTTTCCCCAAGCTTAAAATAGTACGACCTCTGTGCCACAAAGGTCAGTGCATGCTAATTACTCAGTTTTCAATAAACAAAGGATAAGAAGTCAGGAATTGCTCTGTAACATAAGTGATGACCATGTTAAATCATATCTTTTCTGGAAGTCCTACAGTAACTGATGGTTGGTACAGAAATACCCAGCTTTTCATATAAAGCTACATTTTTATTTGGAATACCTTCAGCTTCATAAACATATCTAGTTGCTGGAACAGCATGGATACCAAGGACAAATTCCTCAATCCATACAGGATGGGGCAAATTTGCCAGCAAGGTCCCACCCACAGACAATGAATGAGATTCTTGAAAAGAGTAAAATTACTTAGTTAGAAAGATCATTTTCCCTTAGATCTTTCAATTTACATTATTATATTATGCATGCTATGTGAGATTGTGATTAAACATGGCAAGAGCTCTGTCTGGGTTTGGCTAGAATAGGGTTAATTTTTTGTTTTCTTTTCTTTTTTTCCTTCACTTGAAGCTGGAAGGTGACATAGCTGAGACAGCCAGATGAACCAGACAATGGGTATTTGATATCATGCTGATATCATGCCTGCTATATAAGGGAAGGACTGGTGGCAAAGGGAGAGGTTTTTTGCTTGTGACTGACATGGCAATTTTTCTCCTTCCATGTTGGGAGCCAGAACCAGGTGCGTTGCAGTACTTCTGTGTATTGTTCTATTAAACTCTCTCTTTATCTCAATCCAGGAAGCTTTGTTGTTTTCCATTTCAATTTTTTTCCTCCCAATTCTCCTTAATCATCCACAGTTTTTGTGAGCGGATACATGGGGCTCAGCTACTGGCAGGGCCTGAACCACGACAAGCTCTTATTCTGTGAGTATGATTAAGCTAAGGGTTCTTGTAATTTCAATTACACTTATTGAGGAGAAGGAAATAAGGAAGCAACTGAGAGTACAACCACGTCTGAATATGAGAGATTATATTATTTTTATTTGGAAATTGTTGTGATCAGAGTTTATCACAGAGCTCTTGGTTATTAAGGGCTCATGTGTCAAAATGTAAAAACACTAATAACTCTTTTTCTTTAAGACCATCTAGTTGGCATTATTCTAAATTCTAATAAGTAGATTGCAGATTCCATTAAGTCTTGTGAATCCAGAAAAATTATGAATAAGCTTCTTAAGCCTTTTGGCTTACTTAAGCATATTAAACTAATTAAAAAAAAAGTGATGCTTTAATTGATTTAAAACCTGTCTTTAACATGTACATGTAAATGTGATTTTCTGGATGTCCACTTCACAGTTTTACAGAGTTTATTTTATCCATCCTGATGAGTTTTACCAATCATTATCTACTGCTGTGCACTAATAGACAGGGAAACCAGAAGTGCTATGTTCCTTTCCCTTATTATGAATTGATAGTGCCATATAGGAAGTCACTCACTTAGCACAATGCAATTGTAGTTTGTCTGTTGCATTCCACATTATGGCACATAATGAAGATTATATATGAGAGCTGGAAGAGAATGTGTTCTGGAGTATATATAAAAACTAGTTTTGGTAGAGCTCTTTTGTAGTAAAATAATCAGAAAGAAAAATAGATAAAGGAAAGACACATTTAGTGCTGTTTAGAATAATTTCTCCAAATACTGTATATATGTTACAGGAATTATTTATTTATTTATTGAATATATATTTATAAAATATGTAACTACAAAAGCATAAAATCGTAATACTTTGACCTTGACATCAAGCTTAATAAAGTGTATTAAAAGGCAGTCTTGAAATTTTCAACAGACTGCTGGACCTCTGTAAGATTTTTATTTGATAAATGCAAAAAGTAGTTAATCCTTCTAACATTAAGAAGACATTAGGGAAAGAAAAAAAAAAAAGAGCAATACAGGATCAACCAAAAGGTCCAGAAAGTGTTAATGCAATTTAGTATCGTGATTCTCATGTTGTGCTTCATGGTCACTGGACACACTGCCAATCAGACTTGTTAACTTTCCTCCTTGATTTTCCTAGATCATTTTAATTGCTAAAAAATATGTCTCACCGGTAAGCAGTACCTCCATTTAATCCAATGACATCATATTGTAATAATTATCACCTTAGTATATAAGAATGGCAAAGGGATATCTGGTTCAAAGTTTGATAGCTTCATGAACAAAAGCTTTCAGAGTTTTCTGATTCCCATAAAATCTAATAGAATAATAATTAAGGAGATATGTTCATATTTATAAAAATATCTTTTTTAATAAACCACTAAGATAGCAAAGTCATTGAGGATTTTCTGGCCGATGTCTTAAGGTTTATTTTCTAATTTTTCATAGAATAGTTTTCACAAATTGTCATTGTATGGGTTATTACTTTGAGTATCTCCTTAACTTCATTAAAGGATTTCCTTCTGGAATGTATCATCCAATATTAAATAAATATATTGTTATGTACCATAATATGTGTCATAGATGAAATGATAGTTCAGGAAAATAGCCATATCTTATGGACCTATTTGACCATTCGTTTTCCTTCTCAAGTGCACTTCTTTTTTCACCTAAAAGACTTAAAAGATATATAACCTTGTATTACTTTTCTTCCTTTGGGAAATGACTTTTATATTAATTATATCTCAGGAAAATACGTTTGCTTCATATCTAGTAATAAATCAAATCTTTTAGTGATATCTTTGAATGTGTCTGGTCCTCATCCTGCCTCTGACACAAAAGAGTTATAATGTGAACAGGTCCTGCAGAAATACGTGATGATTTTAACTGATTGGAGAATCAATCCTCTCTTATAGTAAGTCTTCTTCATCTCTGCCGTTCTCATTCACTTACAAATAAGAAAACATCTCCGACTGGCAAGTTCTCAAGTCTAAGTACTTAGACATTTGGGGCAAATACTTTTCCAACCCTTATTTTCACCATTCCAACTAGCAAAAATCACAGAAGCCATGCAGCCATTTAGATACACTATGGGTATCCTCTGAGATTTTGAATTGATCCTCAAGGCCTATATAAAATCATAAAAATACAAAGTAATTGGAAGGATCTCTGGAGCTCAAAGCAAGGGTAAACTTCAGAAGTAGATTAAATGCCCTAGTACCCTGCCCAGTTAAACTCTGAGTATGTCCTTGTATGTTGTGTGCTACCTCCTAATTATTCTGGTGATCCTCCTCTGGACTTATCATTATATTGTTATGGGACGAAAAGCTGAACCAAATAATCCACATGGCATCTCACAGGTGCTAAACGGAAGGGAATAATAAATTGCTTGACCTGCTGGGGACCCTATTGCTAGTGAAGCCTTTTATAGGATTAGCCTTCATTGCTGCTGTACTAAATTACTTTATTACTTTGAATGATTTCTTCTGATTATTCTTCTTCAGTAAGTGGAATTATAGATAAGGGTGAAATATGCTTTATGAAAGAGGTTTTTCTGTATCTTAAGTGTTGATAAATGCAGACTGCTGTCTTAAACCTCACCATAAGTTGATGCTGACACATCATTCCTGACTCAGATAACCAAATTCAGGTGTACAATTCAGTAACAGAGGTGTCTGATGTTATTTGATATACCCCAGACCTGAAATCTCTCTCCATCATCCAAAACATAATTCTCATCATAGAACCATTGACTCATAGAATGTTTTGGGTAAGAAATGACCTTTAGAGGTCATCTAGTCCAACTCCTCTGCCTCAAGCAGGTATATCTTCAACCAGATCAGGCTGAAGGTTGCTCAGAACCCCATCCAACCTGACCTTAAATCTACACACCTACTATCTCTCTGGGCACCCTGTTCCAGCGTTTCACCATCCTTACTGTAAAAAATGTCTTCCTTATATCTAGTCTAAATCTACATTCATATACATACCTTTCTTGTAGCGAGGACTCCGGAGATGAACAGAGGACTCCAGGTGGGGGTCTCACCAGAACAGAGTAGTGGGTCAGAATTATTTCCTTTCACAGAATCATATAATCAACCAGGCTGGGAGAGACCTCCAAGATTATCCAGTCCAACCAATCATCCAGCCCTATCCAATCAACTAGACCATGGCACTAAGTGCCTCATCCAGTCTTTTCTTGAACACCTCCAGGGACGGTGACTCCACCACCTCTCTGGGCAGCCCATTCCAATGGGTAATAACTCTCTCTGTGAAGAACTTCCTCCTAATATTCAGCCTATACCTCCCCTGGCACTGTGTCCCCTCGTTCTGCTGCTGGTTGCCTGGGAGAAGAGACCAACTCCTACCTGGCTACAACCTCCCTTCAGGTAGTTGTAGAGAGCAATAAGGTCACCCCTGAGCCTCCTCTTCTCCATGCTAAAGAATCCGTCAGCCTCTCCTCATAGGGCTTGTGTTTTAGGGCCCTCACCGATTTCGTTGCCCTTTTCTGGACACGTTCCAGCACCTCAACATCTCTCTTGAATTGAGAGGCCCAGAATGCCCTGATGGTCATGCTTCTTTTGATGTAGCCCAGAATACAGCTACCCTTCTGGGCTGTAAGTTCACATTAACAGCTCATATCCATCTTACCATCTATCAGTACCCCCTAGTCCTTCTCTGCTGTCTCTTCTCTGCTCTCAACGGATTCATCCTCTAGCCTGTAGTGGTATCAGGGATTGCCCTGACCCTGGTGGAGGATCTTACACTTGGCCATGTAAAACCCCAGGGATGGCATCTTGTCTCTCAATATGTCAACCACACACTGATGATGTACTACAGCCCTGTGTAGATGGCCTGAATAACATAAGGATGAATTCCTGTCTAATCAGTGACAAAAAGTCATTGTATTCAGCCAGATTTACCGGTCTAAAAATTATTCTAAACCTGAGGTATTTTGAGATAGCTGCCTAAGGAATTAAAACAATTAAGTTCAGAAGAAGGTATTTTGTGTCTCAAAGATATATATCAGGATGAGTAAGTCATTCCTTCATTAGTAGTACTGATCTCATTACACTGTCAATAAGGAGGGCTTCAACAGCTAGATACCTAACTCCTAGATAGCTAGGACAGGTAAAATAAATCCCATCTCAAGCAACCTACATTTGTCAGTAGCATTAGCTAAGTCTGTATATGGATCTGAAAAATGTTTCTGACAATGACAGTAGAATACAAAATTGAGTTTGTGTTATGATTTTATTTACACTGATAATTATTTAGATCATAGAATAGAATCATAGAATCAGTCAGGGTTGGAAGGGACCACAAGGATCATCTAGTTCCAACCCCCTGCTATGGGCAGGGACACCTCACACTAGATCAGGCTGACCAGAGCCTCATCCAGCCTGGCCTTAAACACCTCCAGGGATGGGGCCTCAACCACCTCCCTGGACAACCCATTCCAGGATCTCACCACTCTCCTGGTGAAGAACTTCTTCCTCATGTCCAGTCTGAATCTCCCCACTTCCAGCTTTATTCCATTCTCCCTAGTCTTACCACTACCTGATATCCTAAAAAGTCCCTCCCCAGCTTTCCTCTAGACCCCCTTCAGATACTGGAAGGCCACAATAAGGTCACCTTGGAGCCTCCGAATAGTCAACTAAATAGTTGACCAATATTTATACATTTATTGATTGATTTATTTATAGATAATGTGAAATCACACTGTGTTAAGCTTTCAGGGTTTGATTGTTACATACAAATAGTAACCTTCCTCAGCAATGTCTTACAGAAGCTTTTAACAAAATACTTTACTATTTGTTCTTAGATTGTAAACATACATATGATTTTTATTTAATAGAAGATGCAAGTTTTCTCTGCTTTAATTTTTTTTATTTCCAGTTTTGCAACTCTTGCCCCTTATTCTTGCATGTTTTATAATGTATTTAAAATACACCATTAATATCATGGGTGCATCATTTTGACTGAGTGGGCTACTTTAAAAAATTGCAATCATTCAGGAATTTGATTATGATAACAGGGAATGAAGGTATACTCTTCTGAATCAATCAGAAACACTCTGTCATAGTTTAAGAGCTCCCTCTTCTGACCATGAAAAATCAGACTGTTGCATTTTCTTAACATCTACTCTTAAACAGAAAAGTAATTTACTGGATTTATGCTTCTAAATATTTACATTGGTTCATTGGTTCGCCACCATTTTTTCATGTCCAAATCAAACCTAAGGTACTACACATGTTGGTTACTTAAATGAGACAATATGATATGTTGGGACAGCACCAGTGCAGAGTGGAACAACACCACAGTTTAAGGATCATTCAAGCACATTTCCATTTGTTGAATGAAAATATTAAGAGACATTTTCAACTCTACTTACAAATTTGGTTCTCAGATGCAAGTAATGACAACCTCTGCAGTAATATTTTCCCCAGAATAGAGTTCAGATTTCAATGGTAGAATTTACATTCTTGTTAGAAAGTGACTTGGGGCATTTGAGTCAAACTTAAAAAATGAAATCCAAAACCAGAAGACATTTTTGAGACTTTCCAACAGCCAGTGTTCTTGCTGAGATGCTATACAAAGCCAGAAGTGGAGGAAGGATGGATGACAATAATTTTCCTTCAAATCTCCACACATACGTAATTCATTCAGAGGTGTCCCATTTGAGATCCAGTGTGCAGAAAACCAACCAAAGTGGAACTTCCATCTCCCCTAACATACAAGGTCAGAAATTATTTTGTTCCTTGTTCCCACTTTTTATTTTTCTTCTGAGTAGTTAAAAATTCTTCTCCAGTAAGTAGGAGAGCAAGGCTTCATTCTTTCCTTCAGTAAGTCCTGAAACAGGGGAAAGAGAAGACTACTTTTTTTTATACTTTATATGACTGAATCAGAAATTAAGCATCTGACTACTGAATTGATTTCAAATGGCTCTTTCTCTTCAGCTGTTCTAACTTTTTTCCACAAGGGCCCAATTCTGGAGACCTGATTGGATAATTTTTGCATTCTTTGTGCATAGAATTTTTTTATATGCTTACCCACTTGGAAACAGGCAGCTATTAAGTGGATTGATACTTAATGGTGAGAACTAGAATAGACAGGCTCTGGGAATTATTTCAACCATTCTGCATGATTGAAAATGAATAGTTGGACACTCATAATAAAATTGTATATTTTATATATTTTATAATTAATATTTCCTGGCAGTGGTATCTTCAAACACCACCATAACTTATTTACAAAATGCATTCACAGGTTCAATTATTTTGTTGTGGGCTTTACACTCCACATATAAAGGCAATTAAATGATTTAAGCACATATCTAACGTTTCCAATACAGAAAATCAAATTGGACATAGAGGTGCTGTGATTTGTGGTTTCCCACAAATGGGATTCCATGGCAGACTGGCCAGGCACTCACAACTTGCTCCTCTGTCTGGTATCTTCCCAGATGCTGTGGCTATAATTTGAGCTTGTCCTTGGCTCGAAGTGGGCTAAGGGGCCTCTCTCTTGTGTGCTCCCTTGCTGGGCTGCAGCCTCTTCTGGGATTCAATTCCCTTGGAGATTTTCCCCTTTCTGCCTTGGTCCAGGTGCAAGACCTGGGTGAAGTTTTTGGTCAGCTAAAGCAGGTTCTCATCTGCTACTTGGGCAGCCTTTGGCTCTTGTTGCTGTCTTGGTGAGAACAAGGCAAGTTGCCTGACTTCTTGGCTGGTTTAAATACTGTCCCAAGACAATGCCCTTTGATAACACAGGACCCTGATAACTCGACCTCTAGGATGGGGCATATCTATACATGGCCGGGGCACACACTGTTCCCAACTGTGTTATAAAATTAAGTACACGTGCTACATGTTTATCTGGACCCCATGAAGTGTACAGGAATGCACATTCACAACTGCTTACAATGTTAATCATATGTGCTACACATTTATTTTGACCATCTGGACCCCAGGAACTATCCAGGTTAACACAGTTGCAGGTGCTTAGCCCATTGTCTGGGCTAAAGCCCAGGAGTTTGACCCTTCAGGACACCACCTTTATGCTTTCTGTGGCGTATGGTCATTAGGAATATGTAGACTAGTGATAGAGGAAGTCTACTACACTGAATCCATTCAGTCGAAAGAATTACAGGAATATTTAATTTTTGAGTGTGTAGGCATGATGTGTGTCACATTTTTCAGTCATGTCAAGACCAAAGCATTTTCACCTATGTCTAAAATGAGATCTCTCATGTCATTTACCATTGAGTTGAATCAAGGTGTGTTGTGGTGCGGTGGGCTGAAATTTCCCTCCCACATTAACAACACACTAGCTCAGTTTGGAACAAAAACTACAGTCTGCAATGGAATGCAATGAATATGTACAAAATATACCACATTTACAAATATGTACAATTAGCAGAAAGAGCACAAAACCCTCCTGGCCAAAGCCAGGAAAGCTGCTCCCCTGCCTCTCCCTCTTCCCTGCCTTCTCCCATTCCCTGCCTTCTCCCATTCCCTGCCTTCTCCAGACCCCCCATCCTGGCAGAAGGAAGAAAGACAACAAGCAGTGAGGTTGTTAGACCTTAGCTTTCAAGGTCAGCACGTGAGTATGTTATCTTCGAAAAATGCAGAAAAACTCTGTTAGACTGCCCAGCAGAAAAACACCAGACAGACTGAACTTTGTTTTGAGTACTGACTCTTAAACATTTCTGTCTCCCCAATGGAAGTGTTTAGAATAATCATTATTTTCCCCCTTATATCCAATTGTGTTTTGTTTACATTATTTTACTTTTCTGCTCGAATTCTTTGAAAAGAAATTAAAGGCATAGCCTTTAAACCACCTCAAGGTGAAATCAAAGTTATCACAACCTTTGTGAGAACTAATTCTAGACAACTACCAGGAGACAGAATGGTGTTCATAGTGAAAGTAAGAAAAAAAAGAAATAGATGGTAAAAAGCTTTATTTTTTTTTCTGGGAACGTTGTCACACTCTAAAAAATAAATGCACACACATGAATGAAATGTTGTTATGTATACTTTAAAAATAGTTGAGAAATGTCCTGGCTTAAAACAGGACAGATGCTCTGTTGCCCTGAGAGAGGGCAAAAGAATGACGCTCACACAAATGGATTGGATAGTGATGGAAAGTTTAAATGGAAAAGCAACTGATATTCTACAGAAACTACAAAACATAGTAGTAAGCATATCCTGAACATACAGATTTCCCTTACACCACACTCAAAGTCCCAGGTT